>KZ308210.1:1072457-1145902 GCA_000376725.2 Ladona fulva | reverse complement strand
AATCGAGCCGTAATTTTTTCAACTTCTGGAATAATCCTCAAACCCCGTGCGGCTCTTATAAAGGTGAAACCATTACACATTGGGACAATGGTTCGACCTGTTCCGTCGCACGTTCTGTTTCCCGCAGAGAATTACTTAAAGAGGGCAGGAGTACGTGACCAGGGCGACGGTTGTGTGGTGGATGGGTCGAGTCTTCCCAAAAAAAATAGAGATGAGAAGCGGAAAGTCGGAATTTGGATCACAAAGCAGCCGAGAAGGGTTTCGATCGATGGAACTAAAAGGTAATGCAGCACGAGCTATTTCCTGCGCATCCTAAAGGTGAAACCTTAACTGTCCCAAAGTCTTCTTTCGTTATTAGAAATACACGTGCTTTTGAAGTACTTTCTTTGATAAATTTATGAATGCCATGATGATCGTATACTATAGCGAGATAATTCATCGTAGTAAATGCGTTTCAATCTTTATTAAAGTACGGATGCGACTTAGCTGTTAATTTAAAGTTTATGCACCAATCATCCTCGAAAGAAATCGAATCCATATTATTGCGCTGATTCGAAATTTCATGGAAATTCGAAGCTTAGCTGGTGTCTAATTTAAATTGCTAGAAGTGTCTCAAATGTTCACATGTTTTAGACGGTGTTGACCCGTATATCAAAATGGAAGGAGAAGGAATTCCTCGATCTAGTAAAGTTCTACTTTTATTAGGAAAGACTGGAAACCATCTTCACCTTCTCTGTGACTCGGAAACCTTTCTTTTATTACAATGGATTCCATTAAAACACTCAATCCTTTCCTTACTTATGAGTAGCTTTGCTCGTCGATAACTTTTGTCAGTGTTTCCATTCTACAGCTGCTCTTACCCCTGGCAGACTCTACTTTGTTTCGATGCCATTAGTTGCAGACCTACAAATAAAGGGAACTGCAATGATTGTGCATGCATTTTCTATCACCACCTCTCTCTCCCTGGTGGTCTGCACGGGTACGAATCACGAACTGTGTAGGATAAGAGAGGCACGTGATCGGAACCTTTCCACGTTCCCATTGGAGGGTTTTGTTCCTTCAGTCACGCCCTTCTCTTTAATGCACTCTTGTATTGAGAGGAGCTGGAAGGAGTCGTTCAGTGGAACGAACGGTCCCCCTTTCGTATTTTTTTCGCTCATTCCATTCTCATGCGCGGTGCTTAATATGCGGGTGATTTTGGTTGCCAAATGAAAACTTCGCTTGAAATAAAAATGTTTTAATCGCTTATTACAGCCATTATTCGCAAGATTCTTATACTTTTCTTTCTCCAAAATAGTTTCTAATCTTGATATTGGTCAAATATCAACGAGCTAGTTAAACGTAACGTCTGAATTTGCTGAATTATTTCTCTCCCTCCTACACTGAATCCCGCTTTTCGCAGCACGATTTTACGCGATTAACGGCAATTATCTCGCACGCTATCTTCCCTAATAGCAGAAAACCAGACGTCGAATCTGCTCCGAAAAATCTCATTAAAAGGAAAATGCATGCAAATTTTTTTGCTCCCACCAGCCGACTGCACATTTCTCTTTGTCCTCCGGTGTGCATGCATCCATCCGTCCAAGGCTTCCTTTCCCACCCCTTCGGCAAAAATGCATTTCCATGTATTGATCCCCCTGTTTCTCCGCCGACCAACAAATAAGAAAAAAGGCTCGTACAAAGCTTTCACGGGATGCCTATTCATGCGTGCAGGAGTTGTTTTCAGGTTAATACGCCAAAAAGACCAGGCACTTTTCCGCAAAAACAATCCTGGAAGCCTTTTAGAAGTAGATGAGGACGGAACAAATGCTTCGGGTAAAAAAGCGTGGAGGTACCTCAAGGTGGCGTTCTTTGCCCGTTTAATTTTCTTTTTGTCCGCGGGATATGGTCGAGCGGTTAGAAATTTCTTCGGGTTGGAGGATGTGCGTAAAGGTTTGAAACGCGACGTAGTCCAGTGGGCAGGTAAAGTGGTTTTATGGGTCGAATCGTCGCGGAGCCGCGATGCAAAAAAACCTTAGGAGGAGGATATCCCAAGATCTGTAACGAAAGTGGGGAAAGAAATTAGATTCCACCGCGGAGAGGGAACGGAAAGAAAAATATGTACGAGTGATCATACTTATCGAGGCGAGTCCGCGGAATCTGCAAAGAGATCGGCCATGTTAGAAAAAACTATGCGATGATCTCCGGAAAGGGAAGAAGGCTGTATCAGCTACTTGTTGGGATGTAGAATAGCGAAATAAAAGATATTTAACATTCGTGCTGCTGAACGTTTTGATTCTATTTGAGAGTGCCGTTAAAGAATATCGAACTTATTTCTCTACAAACAGGGTGCTCGTAATTTAGTCGGATTTATTTTCATAATCTATTGCGATGTGGTACCTTAAAGGTTGCGGAGGAGCTCATGGTTAGTGTTTGTGGTAATAAATGTCGTAATTTTTTTGTTTATTATGAAAAAAGATGTGATTACGCAAGCCTGTCTCCGGTTGAGATGAGTATGGGTGAGAGCATAGATCAGAATGCCTGTCGCAGTCATAAATGGAGCGATTCATTAAGGAGTTTTCTTTTACTCTATATTCTTTTTTATTGTGTGACTTTCCGCTTAAAAGTTCCTATCACCACTGCTTGCTTTTCTATCTCAATCTATGGCCTTAGGCTTGGTTGTTAAAATCGTGAATTTATAATCCATTCATTCCAATCTCATTACAGAATTTAGAACTAAGTGAGTGGCTTGGTGATTTTAAACTGTATCTTAGCTTCGAAAAAGCTTTCGTCTTCAGGGTTTTGAAGTGGTTAAATAATGAAATTTATGGATAACTAAGGAGAATTATATTTACTTTTTTATTAATATATAAATAATCTTCAAATTGTTTTCTTTAGGCAAAGTAGTCTCAGAAGTATTACTCCGCATACTTTCCAATCTAAAGTGGAGACTCTTGAAAGTTTGCAAGCTGTCAAGACTAGAGGTTCTCAAAACATTGGATTGGAAGATGGGGAAATTTAACAAAATTCGTGGCATAGTTCCTGTATTTTTCATTTACTATTTCTCACTAATATTTACTAGAAATCTGAATCGAGCCGTAATTTTTTCAACTTCTGGAATAACCCTCAAACCCCGTGCGGCTCTTATAAAGGTGAAACCATTACACATTGGGACAATGGTTCGACCTGTTCCGTCGCACGTTCTGTTTCCCGCAGAGAATTACTTAAAGAGGGCAGGAGTACGTGACCAGGGCGACGGTTGTGTGGTGGATTGGTCGAGTCTTCCCAAAAAAATTAGAGATGAGAAGCGGAAAGTCGGAATTTGGATCACAAAGCAGCCGAGAAGGGTTTCGATCGATGGAACTAAAAGGTAATGCGGCACGAGCTCTTTCCTGCGCATCCTAAAGGTGAAACCTTAACTGTCCCAAAGTCTTCTTTCGTTATTAGAAATACACGTGCTTTTGAAGTACTTTCTTTGATAAATTTATGAATGCCATGATGATCGTATACTATAGCGAGATAATTCATCGTAGTAAATGCGTTTCAATCTTTATTAAAGTACGGATGCGACTTAGCTGTTAATTTAAAGTTTATGCACCAATCATCCTCGAAAGAAATCGAATCCATATTATTGCGCTGATTCGAAATTTCATGGAAATTCGAAGCTTAGCTGGTGTCTAATTTAAATTGCTAGAAGTGTCTCAAATGTTCACATGTTTTAGACGGTGTTGACCCGTATATCAAAATGGAAGGAGAAGGAATTCCTCGATCTAGTAAAGTTCTACTTTTATTAGGAAAGACTGGAAACCATCTTCACCTTCTCTGTGACTCGGAAACCTTTCTTTTATTACAATGGATTCCATTAAAGCGCTCAATCCTTTCCTTACTTATGAGTAGCTTTGCTCGTTTATACCTTTTGTCAGTGTTTCCATTCTACAGCTGCTCTTACCCCTGGCAGACTCTACTTTGTTTCGATGCCATTAGTTGCAGACCTACAAATAAAGGGAACTGCGATGATTGGAAAAATATTCCTATAAGTTGATGAAACTTTTAAACTCTTTTAAAAACTTTTGAACACTTCGTTAGATGTTTATGAAAATTATCTTTCGCTTCATTATGAAATAATTTTCCCAAAATACTGGTTTTTGGGAGAGTAATTCTGTAAATTGAGAGGATATGCAGCCCACGTACAAGTATCTTTCAGCTGTCAGTATCCCCACCGTTTCTTACTTTACTCCTACATTTAGAGTTTCTCCTTCCTTGTGCGTTTTTAGTAAATTTTTATTTTTAATTTTAACATTTTTTCAGCCATTTGCAAAATTTATGGATGATGTTAGAGGCGCTTCACAGTGAAGAATATTTTGATATATTGTTTGAATGTACCGAAATGTATGTACATTGTGTTGGATGATTGTATAATTCATTATAGAATGGACGCTTGAGAATATGTAGTATAATTAATTAATCTTATTAGGAGTAAACAGAAAATATGATGTCGCATCACCACTACTCCATATGTTATTTTAATTAATTAGTATTACAGAGTTAAGCAAGAAAAAAGTAGTTGAGAAACACCATAGGTCCCTGTACAACAAGTTTACTTATTGGTGTTAAAATCCTGTTCGAGTTAAACGTAACGTCTGAATTTGCTGAATTATTTCTCTCCCTCCTACACTGAATCCCGCTTTTCGCAGCACGATTTTACGCGATTAACGGCAATTATCTCGCACGCTATCTTCCCTAATAGCAGAAAACCAGACGTCGAATCTGCTCCGAAAAATCTCATTAAAAGGAAAATGCATGCAAATTTTTTTGCTCCCACCAGCCGACTGCACATTTCTCTTTGTCCTCCGGTGTGCATGCATCCATCCGTCCAAGGCTTCCTTTCCCACCCCTTCGGCAAAAATGCATTTCCATGTATTGATCCCCCTGTTTCTCCGCCGACCAACAAATAAGAAAAAAGGCTCGTACAAAGCTTTCACGGGATGCCTATTCATGCGTGCAGGAGTTGTTTTCAGGTTAATACGCCAAAAAGACCAGGCACTTTTCCGCAAAAACAATCCTGGAAGCCTTTTAGAAGTAGATGAGGACGGAACAAATGCTTCGGGTAAAAAAGCGTGGAGGTACCTCAAGGTGGCGTTCTTTGCCCGTTTAATTTTCTTTTTGTCCGCGGGATATGGTCGAGCGGTTAGAAATTTCTTCGGGTTGGAGGATGTGCGTAAAGGTTTGAAACGCGACGTAGTCCAGTGGGCAGGTAAAGTGGTTTTATGGGTCGAATCGTCGCGGAGCCGCGATGCAAAAAAGCTTAGGAGGAGGATATCCCAAGATCTGTAACGAAAGTGGGGAAAGAAATTAGATTCCACCGCGGAGAGGGAACGGAAAGAAAAATATGTACGAGTGATCATACTTATCGAGGCGAGTCCGCGGAATCTGCAAAGAGATCGGCCATGTTAGAAAAAACTATGCGATGATCTCCGGAAAGGGAAGAAGGCTGTATCAGCTACTTGTTGGGATGTAGAATAGCGAAATAAAAAATATTTAACATTCGTGCTGCGGAATGTTTTGATTCTATTTGAGAGTGCCGTTAAAGAATATCGAACTTATTTCTCTACAAACAGGGTGCTCGTAATTTAGTCGGATTTATTTTCATAATCTATTGCGATGTGGTACCTTAAAGGTTGCGGAGGAGCTCATGGTTAGTGTTTGTGGTAATAAATGTCGTAATTTTTTTGTTTATTATGAAAAAAGATGTGATTACGCAAGCCTGTCTCCGGTTGAGATGAGTATGGGTGAGAGCATAGATCAGAATGCCTGTCGCAGTCATAAATGGAGCGATTCATTAAGGAGTTTTCTTTTACTCTATATTCTTTTTTATTGTGTGACTTTCCGCTTAAAAGTTCCTATCACCACTGCTTGCTTTTCTATCTCAATCTATGGCCTTAGGCTTGGTTGTTAAAATCGTGAATTTATAATCCATTCATTCCAATCTCATTACAGAATTTAGAACTAAGTGAGTGGCTTAGTGATTTTAAACTGTATCTTAGCTTCGAAAAAGCTTTCGTCTTCAGGGTTTTGAAGTGGTTAAATAATGAAATTTATGGATAACTAAGGAGAATTATATTTACTTTTTTATTAATATATAAATAATCTTCAAATTGTTTTCTTTAGGCAAAGTAGTCTCAGAAGTATTACTCCGCATACTTTCCAATCTAAAGTGGAGACTCTTGAAAGTTTGCAAGCTGTCAAGACTAGAGGTTCTCAAAACATTGGATTGGAAGATGGGGAAATTTAACAAAATTCGTGGCATAGTTCCTGTATTTTTCATTTACTATTTCTCACTAATATTTACTAGAAATCTGAATCGAGCCGTAATTTTTTCAACTTCTGGAATAATCCTCAAACCCCGTGCGGCTCTTATAAAGGTGAAACCATTACACATTGGGACAATGGTTCGACCTGTTCCGTCGCACGTTCTGTTTCCCGCAGAGAATTACTTAAAGAGGGCAGGAGTACGTGACCAGGGCGACGGTTGTGTGGTGGATGGGTCGAGTCTTCCCAAAAAAAATAGAGATGAGAAGCGGAAAGTCGGAATTTGGATCACAAAGCAGCCGAGAAGGGTTTCGATCGATGGAACTAAAAGGTAATGCAGCACGAGCTATTTCCTGCGCATCCTAAAGGTGAAACCTTAACTGTCCCAAAGTCTTCTTTCGTTATTAGAAATACACGTGCTTTTGAAGTACTTTCTTTGATAAATTTATGAATGCCATGATGATCGTATACTATAGCGAGATAATTCATCGTAGTAAATGCGTTTCAATCTTTATTAAAGTACGGATGCGACTTAGCTGTTAATTTAAAGTTTATGCACCAATCATCCTCGAAAGAAATCGAATCCATATTATTGCGCTGATTCGAAATTTCATGGAAATTCGAAGCTTAGCTGGTGTCTAATTTAAATTGCTAGAAGTGTCTCAAATGTTCACATGTTTTAGACGGTGTTGACCCGTATATCAAAATGGAAGGAGAAGGAATTCCTCGATCTAGTAAAGTTCTACTTTTATTAGGAAAGACTGGAAACCATCTTCACCTTCTCTGTGACTCGGAAACCTTTCTTTTATTACAATGGATTCCATTAAAACACTCAATCCTTTCCTTACTTATGAGTAGCTTTGCTCGTCGATAACTTTTGTCAGTGTTTCCATTCTACAGCTGCTCTTACCCCTGGCAGACTCTACTTTGTTTCGATGCCATTAGTTGCAGACCTACAAATAAAGGGAACTGCAATGATTGTGCATGCATTTTCTATCACCACCTCTCTCTCCCTGGTGGTCTGCACGGGTACGAATCACGAACTGTGTAGGATAAGAGAGGCACGTGATCGGAACCTTTCCACGTTCCCATTGGAGGGTTTTGTTCCTTCAGTCACGCCCTTCTCTTTAATGCACTCTTGTATTGAGAGGAGCTGGAAGGAGTCGTTCAGTGGAACGAACGGTCCCCCTTTCGTATTTTTTTCGCTCATTCCATTCTCATGCGCGGTGCTTAATATGCGGGTGATTTTGGTTGCCAAATGAAAACTTCGCTTGAAATAAAAATGTTTTAATCGCTTATTACAGCCATTATTCGCAAGATTCTTATACTTTTCTTTCTCCAAAATAGTTTCTAATCTTGATATTGGTCAAATATCAACGAGCTCTTAATTTGCGTATATTTTCGGTTGCTATCATTCTATATATCGGCTACTTTGTTGCGGTATGCATTCCTTGGTCGGTCGTTATCGGTTCTCTCGTTTCAACTTATTTACTTCATTAAGCTTTAGTTGCGAAGTTAGAATTTTTAGGTAATTATTTAATTTCGCCCTAAAAGTTTTGCTGTAGCATGAGATCAGGAATACATTTTTTCGGAAAAAACTCTTTCTTTATCTACCTTACAGTTCCACCTGTGCTTGGGTCAGGTGCGATGCTGATTTAAATTTGAAAAGACAATTAGAATGACATCTCTTTGCCCTATTATTTGTAGAATTAAGATTGAGCAGTTTAATTCGCACTTTTTCATGTCTTGTTTCTCTAAAACTGTTTTTTCATTTGATTATAGTATCTGATTATAGTTCATCCTTTCTTCCACATCGAAGAGCGTAGTTTCTCTTTAAAGCATGCTTTATCAATTGGCATTCTATAATCATCACCTATGCTATGCTTTAATGAATGGGTTTGTAGAAAATTCACTTTAGATATCATTAAAATTAAGCCATGATTCCATCAATATATCCTCGCCTTTTCTGTGTAGTAAGAACGAGTTACCCACATCTGTACGCTAATTAAAGCTCCTTGAACTGGTAATGAATCTCGGTAAATGATTGCTATACCTTAGTTGCTTAACGTCCGTGGATGTAATGTAAATGGCAAAGCTAACAACCCGTAAAGGAAAAACCACTGCACAAAGAGCACTACTCACTTAACTGCCAGGTCAATTGACTCTGAACATCGCAATCGATTTGTTAATAATCCCGTTCCTTACTTTCCTCCGCCACGTAGTATATCCGTTAAGAATGATTTATGTGGAAACCGTCGTAAATGCGCATCTTCGCATAGCCTTTCGGCACTTTTCATCTCCTCGAGATATCGCCTGATTATCGTGCGAAGCGATTCCACTCGCAGACCCACTTTATGCGTTGGCTCTCTCAAATCATCGAAAATATTTTTCATTCCCTCATTTTTCCTGTATTTACCTTGCCCCTCCGTCTGCCCTTCACGTTTCAAGAGAAGAAATCTCAACGTCCGCCTTCGTCATTCTTATTACGCCTCCTTTTTCTAAATCTTCCCCTCACGATGTCTTTTCAAATGCATCTCTCTCTCCCCCATCTTCTTGTCTTCTGCCTTTTCTTTCTCTTTCTTTCTCTCCATTCAAAGCCGCACAAACTTCCCATCCATCTTGCTCATCGTCATTATAATTCCTTTTTCCATCGTGAACTTATTCTATCCATCTATGTTTTTTTGCCGCTCCTGCCCACCCAACTCTTCCCACCTGATAAATTCCTTCGCCTTCCCAAGCACTCGGTTACTTCTGTCGTCTTCACCTTTGAACTCTTCCATGGTTTATTCCTTTTATCCGTGGGTAGTGGTCTCTTCTCTCGGATGCTCGGTCGCTTTCGCCTCAAGACTCACTGGTGTATTTATCCGCGGTCCATTTCTCGTTGCTTCCGATGTGAAACCTTAATTTCTCCAACTTGATTCCCTCGCGGGAAGTTTTCTTCAAATCCGTCTTTATTAGTAAGTTACTCAAGTAATAGCTGTTTCATTCGTTATCGTCTTTTTCGTTTGGGTTTAAGCAGTTAAGATTTCGGGAAAGGTTAGCGGTAACGGGACTGAATGTTGTGTCCGATTATTTAATTAACGCTGTAACAGTCCTGATTCGTATTAGTACCCTAAACAGGTTTAATATAAAAGATAGTTCAATTAGAATTGTAGGTAATACAACGGAGTTTATTAGAATAAGGAGTGGATTTCTTCATTTTATGTTAGTCGTAAATAAGTTTCACGCACAGTGGAAACATTTTAGTTTATTTATTTAATTTTCATTTTCCCTCAGAAATATCAGTTTATTGGACAGTTACAGGAGATACGTGATCAGCAACATTAGTAGAACACAAAACCATTTCCTAACCAGAGAAATCCGATTTTATTTATTTAATTTTCATTTTCCCTCAGAAATATCAGTTTATTGGACAGTTACAGGAGAGACGTGATCAGCAACATTAGTAGAACACAAAACCATTTCCTAACCAGAAAAATCCGATTTGCCGGGACTCGAACCAGGAACCTTGGAGAGCTAACTAGCATTTTTCATGAAAGACCAAATTGACTTAGATTCACTTCCTTTACATTGTTTGCATATATTTGGGCTTTTTCGGCAACATTTTCCCGATGTAATATATAATATACTTTTCTGTGTTTATTTTGAGAGAAAATGGAATTTTATACCCCTCTAGGACTTTCAGGGACGTTAAGGATGTGTTACCTTTCTGAAAAGAGGTTACACAAATTTTACAGAGAAAGGATACGTTACAGCTGAATGACAATAGACAACAGTTCGGAATACTATCTTAATTCTCTTAATATCCTCGATTTATTATGTAGTTTATTACTTCCTGCTGGTCTCGTTGCAAAATGCAATAGGATGGCATTCCATGGCATTGCTAGAGCGCTTTCTCTGGCTTCAAAATGTCTCGTTCTTCAAATGCAATCCGGTGTATTCTTCTCTCCCGCTCAATCTTACCTCTGTGCTCCTCCTTCATTGTCGTTCAAGTTTTTCATCTTACGGAATCCGCTTTTTTGTGGCGTCTTCTCTCAACGGCTGGATCGAACGGTTTTCTGTCCTCCGTCCTCGGAGGGCCACAGAACACCAGTCTCTTAACCTTAAGGAAGCAGTTCGTCGCCGTCGCTTTCTCTAAACTATTTTAATTGGTCTTACGGAGGTGAACTTAGAGGGAAGAGGTTAAGACTCGGAAGCTTTAACGGATAAAATATACGGAATCGATTGGGGGTCGCGGCTAAACCAGGAAGGGTAATGAAAGCAGGTTGACCATTTTAGTGCTAATGAAGGCACGTTTACGACTTCATGGAGAACAGGCTTTTTCGTTTTCCGTAGGAAGTCAGCCGGCAGTGTGTTATTCATTTGCATTTGGTCGATATGCTATCGTTGTATGTATGATTTCGGTGATTATTTCCTAGTTGATAGATTTTCACAATAGACAATATTCGTATCGACAATTCACCTCTCGTGTGACATGAACAGAGCTCAATTTGGCCTCGAGTTTAATTTCAGACAGTACTGCATTGGAGGATAAATTCAGTTCAGCGTTATATGGCATTTATGATTAGTGGAAACAGTTGCCTACCCGAGAAGAGGACCAGGTGGGTGGTTGCCCAGGGTTGACGAGATTTTAGGACTGAACGATGTTGGTCGTTCGTCAAAGCTTCGTTGACACGCGTTATAACGGCAGAAGGTTTCGCCGTCACAAACTTTTAAGAAGCGTAATTGAATCGTCAGTAGCGAAAGAAAACTATCGAAATCTGTTATAGATAACAATCGTCAATTCTCAGGCAGTATTATTTAGCAATCAGTGTATTAATATTTCGTGCTGTAGTTAGGCTGACTAATGAGGTACCGCATTTCCCAACCCATACGACGCACTTTTTTCCCGCGAAAATTTAGCCTAAAATCGGCTTTCTTAATGGCCAAGGATGAGCATTTTTTCTGACGTCAGGAATAGCCATACAATAGTAATTGTAAACAGTGTTGCGCTTTTACTCGTGGGTTTTATCTTCTAATCGCTGCGGAAGCCTTTCTTGCAACGTCGCGCTTTTGTTTCATTCTTCCGTAAATTGACGCTCTTTTTGGAATATCCTTTCTTTGTTTCTCTTATAAGTAGCTTACCTTACTGTAGGTATAATATTTGCTTCGTTCTCCTGAAAAATGACGGCTCATCCTATTGGCCGGTGCATCTTCAAGGCCGGGAAATACAGTAAAACAGGAGATACTTTGCAAAACGAAATATTATGTATTGTCCCTGATTATTAGCAACCATTATCGCTCAAAAACTAATCAATATAGTAATTGATTATTAAGAATAACTATGTAAAGGCTAACTATGTAGCTAGCCTAAATTGTAAATACGGTCATATAATATTAATTTTGAACTCTTTTTTGCGAATAAGTGTACTGACAATGGTAACTTGGAATATTTCATTTAGGGTGTAAATGATACTGGAATAGGGAATGTATCAGCATGAAGTCTGGAATCTAATCGCAAGAGAAGACGGGATATGTGCTGAAAACTATGGAATTAGAATGGATTCAAATTAACCTCTACGATGAACCCGGATAAATTATATCACTCAGAACTTCATAGGAAACTTTTAAATGATTCAAAAATTGATGGGGAGACAGGCAGAGAAAGACAGGAAAATGCACGTCACCATAAAGCCACTTTTCCTCAGGAAAACTGGACTAAAAAGCCTCTCGAATTGCTTTATTTCTCCACTGGAAGGGAGGTAATGAATTGGTCTTCGGTAACCACGGAAGGAGACCGCTACAGCTTATTGAATCGTTGTGCGGTGTGACGGCCTGAATTTACTGCACAGCAGAAGCGAGAGTGCCTCAATTCCACTTTTGCGCCGTAAATCTCGTCAACTGCTCGCTTTTTACTCAGTTCGAGCTGTTTTTTTTGACCTCGCTACCAAGAGTCTGCGTCTGCGCCGCCATTTACATATAGTACGGAAGGAAAAATGCACGGCGCTTCCTTATTATCTTTGATAAGTGCTCGACGACGAAGGAAAGGATAAAGCTAACCCCCAAGGTTTTGAAGATCGGCCTCGGAGATAGGATTTCGAAAGAATAACGTATTTCGCATCCGTTCGCATTGAGCTGCTATTCCTCGGCATCGACAAGGATGCGCGCAATGTTTCATTTTTTTTGTTCGGCAGATTCTAAATTAATGTATCATTACGCCACTTATTTGAACACGGTGGAACACTTAGCTTTCAGTATCCGTGGTTTTATTATTTAGGAGAAATAGACTCTTTGGAACGGTCATTAGGAGAATGTTGTTCCATCAAGCAATATGTGAAACGTGTTAGACCTCGTCCACGTGCGATATTTTTGCTCCATTCGCTGTGTGTTAAGGGGAAATATTATTACGAGATATTACCCGAACCCATCTTTCAGCTTATCTATTTTCCGATAAATCCGTTTACAGTAATTTGTGCGAGACGTCTCTCAGTTAAATGAAAGAAAACGCCATAAGAAAATATATTCTATTGAGGCTCCAGTATTTCTCTTCTTTTATATCCCGTTATTGCACGTTTTTATACGGTTGTCACTGAGATAAATTCTAATTAACAACCCTATAAATTTTCTCTTCTCTCTGCCTTTAAAATTGGAATCAGGAAATCACTGTTATTCTTGATTTTTTTCCTCAAACCGCTCATTATTTTCCAACTCCTTTATCTTATGTGTATTTTTTATTCTGACCAATCGTTGGTCTAATCATTTCTGTAGTCCGACAACCGTTCAATTATGCTCATTTAGAAGTATCTTATCCTTAAATTTGTGCTACGAAGACTGTATCTCATTTCTGAGCCCATTCAGAAGTTCAAATTTAACCGGGTTTTCCCTTTCAGATTTATATTTTGGTCGATTACAGAAATTTCCTTGCAATTAAGTTACCCTTGGACCAAAAAGAACCGTGATAAAATGAATCAAAGAGCAATGGTACGCAAAAGATGAATCGTGTTACAGCTGAGTAAGCCACCGACCCTGAGAAATCTTTCGAGCCAAATTGCGTTTTATCGGCGTAGACGTTTTCTTCATCGAGCTACTTATAACGACCAGTCTCAACGTGAGCAACAGGTTATTAAACATCCCTCGACGGCGCCAATGTTTCTAATCTTTGGGATCGCCAACACGCTTGTAATCGCCCCTCCTCCGACATTACCCGCATCGGTACACATTCCTTAAATACAGAGCACCATTTGCATCTTCCGCAGCCGAAGATCTGCCCCGCGACCCCTCCCTCAGCCGCTGTTAAAGCACCTCTCTTCTATCACTTTTTTGCACGGTCGGCGGCCATTTTGAATGAGTCAGGGAGCATCTTTCTCAGAGATGAGAAGAAACCAGATCAAAGAGGAATGAGGTGGCAAGAAAGAATGAGAACACGTATCTCAAAGAACGAATGGAAAAGTTATGCCTAACAAGAGGAAATCTCTACGTGAGCAACACGGATTTTTTCCTTTGTAAAAATGAGTATGATTTATAACTAAAAGCCTAAATTGCCTAAAAAAATGCCACGAGAAAACAAAATATATATCTAAAAATAAAGTGGGGCTATGGCTATTTTTTCGTATACTTCATGTTCATCAGTAAAAGTTATTAAATGGTAGCTAATGTTCTGTTTTTATCCATATCTGTTTGGATGATTTATGTGGCATTTTTATCTCTTAAGCAAGTTTCAAACATTTTTTATATCCTCTGTAATAAATCAGAGAGAATCGATTTAAATAAAACATCAATTTTATTTGCGCTCTATTTTTTTAATAGATTCAAATGACAACATGGTAGGTTTGTATTTTAGTTTGCGAACCAAGCCACTGTGTACCTTGTTGTCAAAGCATCCGTACATGGGTTTTATGTAAAACCTTATTATTCGAATTATACTCCCTCTTGGGCACTACCCACGTCTGAAGATAAATGATATGGCTATAGATGATAGATATATGATATAGCATTGATTTACACGAAAATATTTCCCCTTAATTAAAGGAAAAGCTAACTTAGAAAAAGTTATTAGGGATAGAATTTTAGAAGAGTGTGCAAAATGATTGTATCTTTTCTTAATTGGATTACTAAACGAGTAGCAAATCATTATTAGATATTTCTTATTCTGCGTAGAAAACATGAAAATTCATTTAGAAAGTAACTATGTAGAAATACATTTTGTTTCCATTGCTTTTCATTTGCTTTATTTTATAAAACACTCATAAAATGATCGAAGAATCTATCACCAAAACCCAACTATTTGCTTTGAGAAGCAATAGTAGGATCATTACTGTTATAGTAAAGGACATAATACAAGTAGGTACTTTAAAAAAAGATCTTTAATTTTTCCCGCTGTTCCTTAGCTTTATGAACTTATTATTTTCATTATTTTAACGTCTGAACGTATTAGTCAAAAGGTTTGCAGTCCGCTGATAAAATACAAGAAACCATAATAGCTTTAGTACTTTGCGTAAAGAGATCTACGAATGACACTGCTCCAATGGCGAATCAATGACCGAGGATTGCATACAGCCGCTCCGTGGATTTATCGCCCGCATTTCTACTTTGGCATGCAGTTTCACTTAACAAGATCATCTACGACCGCGTCAACCAATAAACTTCTATCCTTCGATCGAAACCGATCGCAAGAGTTTTTGCTATTCCGCAAATAACACTTCGCATTCGAGCTTTCAGGAGGTGTGAATATTCTCTTCTTTTTTTGCTTTGGAAGCTTGACGCCTTTTTGGTCTATGAATAAATCGTTCCTACTGAGATTGAGATCAAAGTAGCAATAGTTGTGTACTGAAAAAAACTATTCACTCCTTAGGTTGCGCAATCTTAAGTTGTTTTCTTCTCCTAGGATATAGATACCATAATATTCCAGACCAGGTGCGCTAATCTTTGATAACACATCCCTTTATATATATAATCCTCCATTTGTCTATATGTTGCTTTCATTCAGTCAACTTTTTTCGTTAATTCCATTAGCCATTTTCGTATTACCACAACCGTAAACAAACGCGAGAAAAGGGTAATTGAAAGATCTGTCATGTACCCAAAAGACCAATGAAATTAGTCCACGAAGAGGATGTAGCAGAACATACATATAAAGTTACTAAATTTATCTGAAATGAAATGTATGTAACGATTCGTCTCTTACCCCCTGAATCTACCACAAACCCACAACCCCCTGATCTATTCCATTGAGCTATAGGGTTAAACCCTACTATGATCGTTTTTCCATTAGCTTTTTATGTATTCTGTCGACTTGAGGCTGCGGAAGTAAAGACGTCATTGCGGAACTCTCCCTTCGAATTAATGGCCAAATAAAGTCGTTTCGCGTCGTTCACAAGCGAGAGAAAAAGTAAACTTTCTGACCCTTAACAAAATTAACCATATTCCGGAGACTTCAACGCTCGGATGAGTGCATTCCCTCTCACGAGTGCGGAGCTGTCTTTTAACGGATGATTTTTTTCCTTTCCTTGCGTCTAAGAGGAAGATTTATTCCGCGAGGTCGAAATATGATCCAATTAGCGACCTCAAGACTCGTTATAACGCATCGGTCACTTTTATTTTCCGAAAAAAATAATCCGAATGGATGTCCTTTTCTTGAGCTCACGGAGCGCTTTTCACTTCCTGCGCGACGAAGCGGGAGTGATAAACTGAGCTAGCAACTTAAAATTGCCGTGATTGTAAATAAACGAGTCTTCTACGGTTGACGTAATATCTCGTGCTCTCGGAATGGGTCATAACCATGTATTATTCCACGATGGGTCCGGTTTTTAGCCTGCAAAGGATTCCCAAGAAATTACGGAGGATTTTTTCGTTTCTTCCGGTGTTTTAACGCCACATATTTTTAATCTGACCGCTGGAGGAATTGCATGCAGTCTCGATTTTTTTGCAGAGGAAACTTCGTCATTAAGCTTCATAAATAAGAGCTTGGTTGCTTGAATTAGTGCTTCTTCATCTTTTGCACCGCACTGTACCAAGGGCCCTCAATCACCAGAGCATAGCGTACTTGGATGTCAATAATTTCACGTGAACTTACATCTTAGAACTAATTTTTTAGGAAGGTTTTTCTCTTTTGGACCGATAGCTCTACGGAAGTAGAGAGAATTTCAATTTAAATCTTCTGTCCTGTTGTTTTTATTTGGTATTAAATATTATTTTAGTTTCCGATGAAGCGCTTCTTAAAAATACTTATTCTGTCTATAAAAATATCATGCAGTGATCTTAAAATGCACAGTACAAGGTTATTGCTTACTAACATGTATCTCATATCTATCTATATATATTATTCTGCCCTTATGAACTGTGACAAACTCACAAAATCAATTCATGATGATGGTCTTCTCCTCGTAAACTCCCTAGTATTCGAAAAGGTCACCATCCAATGACACATCTGTCTGGGGAAGTACCTCCTACGAACCTAAAATGATACATCACATCCAAGATATCGATGTGTGTAAATCGCGTCCCGAGAAACATCAGTTACCTCATGGACAGAATGATAATGCATCCACATACTTTTCAAAGGAGACGCGCCAAAGGGAAAAAGGGCACCCCTCGAGTCGAAGTGTGACCTCCGCATATAGACACAGGGAGGAGTTCCTCCATCTCCTAATAAGGCATCCATGAAAACCCATTTAGCATTCAGTGGCATCCCTGATAATGGTCGTGCCCCATGTTCTGTTTCCCTCCGTGACCCTCTTCCCGCTCCGACGCCGGCCCTCCGTCATTTGTCTATGGTAATCAGGTCCGCGAGGTCGGGAAGATTTTCTCTCCCTTAATGCCGTCTTCTCATCCGACTTTTCCACGCTCTTAATGAGTCCCCATCGCCCACACCTGCTTATTCCTCGCCGCGTTTTCCGTTTCTGCGAGCGCGCTTCTCGCCCACATCGAGGGGCTTGTTGTTGGGCGACAGGTGCACCCCACGCCCATCGACCCGAAGGATTCCGGGAAATGCAAATGGCGGATTGCAGAGAAATGTGGGTTGAAATAAGGGTTGAAAATGGGACGATGGAGATTTCGAAATCGGAGAGTTCGGATTTTCATCGTCAAGAGTTTTTGCGTGTCTGTCTGTCATTTAGTATTTTCATTCAAATGATTTTGACAATTTCGCTTTCTATTATTTATGATAATAACTGGGTAGATATCTAATTCCATGAAGCATCGTCAACCGTTTCACAGCCCTTTGATATCAATATGATATATCGAATATTACTATACCTAATAAGATTACACTCCGAAAAATGTCCTCTATATAGGTAATAGTTTCAGGTTTGACTGGATGGAAATTCTCTGTGATTAATTTCAAGGAGAAATTTATTTTTTGGTTTACCTAAGTTTTTTTATCGAACATCGTCCGGACCAGATTTTATTGCTCTATATTCATTTGGTAAACGATGAGAAATTTTAGTCGACGCTTTGGTCATTCATCTCAAAGGGTTCTTTTGCGTGCGCCTTTTTTATCCAAATGGTTTTAGTATATACTTCCTTTCAGCATGAATTCTAACAGATACCTAATTCCAAGAAGCATAGTTTACTTTTTTAAACCTATGATATAAAGAAGATGAGTTCGCTATCATCAAGCTATGTTTGTTTGCTATCATCAGCCCTTTTGACGAAGACCATTCTGTTTTCAACAAATGTAAGAACGAATAGCTATTTTGTTAGTTGTTGAAGTTAATTTTTAAATTTGGAAACTGACAGCAAAACTTATCCGCCGTCTATGATGCGAATGTAAAACCCAATTGGAAAAATAATTTGCGAAAGTATGCTTTTCCGATGATTTTAATATATTATTTTAAATAATTCAGTTTGAAGGTTTTAGTTAGTTTTAGGATATTCATCATGAAATTTTTTGGATGTTATATATTAATTCAAATGCGAATGAGTTGTTGGAAATGTTTCCATTCCCTCTCAGCACCTATATAGAGGAAAATTAATAGAAAAGAGGAATATAGAGGAAATAGGATATAAAAATAACAATGCAATATAATCCTCTGAAGATTGATAGTCAAATGAAAATACATTAAGTTCCCAGTTTTTGCCTCCAGCCTCAAGTATTTTATTCAGTTTTCGAAATATTTATTAACGAAAGTTCATCGTGTTGGGTTGCAGTAATAAAAATCTATTAGACTCCTTTGTCATTATTCCCAGTTCATTATCAAGGGATTATGAATGCTTTCATCCATAAAGGATATTCATCTGCTAGGCTAAGGCAAAGTAAAAGATTGAAGGGAAATATATTTAGACATAGAAATGAAATTGCTTTCGGATTACTGCATGGACAGATTTCATTTCGGAACGTCATACATTGAGAAATTTTGATCGAAAACCTGTCTTCATTAATCTGATAAGAGCCCTCTTTCTTCCTTCATACGCATTAACTCCCTCAGAACTATTAACGCCGTCCCATAATAATAACCGATGGAAAACCTAAAGCGTTGCATTCATAATGAGTTTTACATTCCTTCGTCTTCACCTGCAGCCAAGGGCTTCGAATGAAATCGGACCCATTGCATCCACTTCGATTCCACAACAATCATTGGCCGAGCCAGAGTTCAGTGCTCTGTTAGAAACTCGCTTCCCATGTCACTAAGCAGTCAACTGAGGCCGAGGGGCATCCGAGGCGGTCAGGAAAAAAGATGCGTTCGAAGAAAAAGGGGAGAAACGGTGGCTGCGAGGGAGGCGAGAGAAGGCAAAGAGCGCGAGAGAAAAGGAAATTTTATTCGCAGACATACGACTTCATTTCGCTCTGCGATAAAGTTCTGCTGGTAATGATTTTTCTTCGATTAAGAAATTTGCAGCTGTTTCCCAAAAATGCGCTCGCCTTTTCCCAAAAAGTCTGTCTGTGTAGTCATTAACTCGGAGGATGGTTCAAACCTCCTTTAGCTACGAAAATATTTAGAGAGTGGATGATGCGAATAAGGAAAATAAGGAGTGAGGTGAAAAGCTCTGCTTCTCACATAGGCAGAAGGTATGTGTGATACATCCACCTAAGTACAGAACAATGGATTCACAATTAAATCCCTTTTTAATAGCGTTCGAGATTAATTGACCAGCATGAATGCCATTAAACATCATAACTCTTAAGTATCACAGTCTCTTTAAGCTGGAGACTAAAATAAATGATAGACACATTTTTCACCATAATATACTTAAAAATAAATGAAAATATTCCACCCATCATGATATGCTGGTACAAACTTTCAGAGAAGTATTTATTTTTTGCTTTGAGTGTGGCAGTCATTCAATTGATTACCTCTGAATATGCGTTTTGTCATTTAATATATATATCACAAACCATTAGCCCCGTATGTAGGTCAACACATCCGCATTAACGCCATGCGTGCATTGCACTGTGAGACCCAAGTAATAGTTTTGATCGGAGGTAGACATTTTATGCCGCAGCAGAATTTGGAACGAAATATATTCGTTAAGCGATGTATCTTTAGATATGCTGAGAATATTAGGTCCAATTCGGCGACAACATCCCTTCTTCGGGGTACGAATCCCTAGAAACGCACGCGTCGTAATTTCGAGTAGCTGCCAACATTACGCTCGCCTCTACATCTACATCTTTACCAACGAACAGTGGTTCGTGGATAAAAGAAAGGATAATGAGGAGGAAGAAGGCATCGAAGACGAATGGAAAAACAGGGGATACCCCATCCCATTGAATTGGGAACCCCAAGTTCCAAACGTGTCACAAAGACGCATATAAGAGAAGAATCGCGGAGTTGCTTCCTCCAGCCAGTCTTAGAGGGTGGGGTCAGGGCCTTCAACTCTCCAACGCCTTCTCCTCCTGCCACTCCCTCCCTTGGGCTTCTTACTCGTTCGTGCTAACATTTCCCGTCTCCCTTTATCTACATCCACGTCTCTTTTTCGCTCCTTAATCATTCCTCCCCCGGTTGAATCTAGGTGGACCACCTCAACCCCTCCATCTGTGGAGCGAAATCTCGTCTTCATTGGCCCTCGGAACATTCCTCCTCCTCCGCGAAGTTACAGCCCTCACGTCTTCATCTCCGATTTTTCTTCCCCGCCTCGTTTATTTGCATAAATCTTAATTTCGCGGTAGTAGAACTGGATTTTTATGGATGCTTCGATCCGACCTCGTTATTAGTCTTGGGGAAGATAATTGCTCCTCCGAGTGCTCTGAAATTTTCCAATTATTCTGTCCAATGAAAAGGTGTACAGATTTTTACTCCAGTGGGTTGCATTAGCTTCCATAAAGATGGTCGTCATTTCTTCTCTTCTAATTTTCTAGCTGTTTTGTTAGGAGGAAATCAGAGATATCTTAAATTTCTCGGAGATATGGAAGCGATTAAGATCGCAAGGTATATGGTCCCTTTAGAGTAACTTGATTCGAGAGAAGGAACTCAAGGAAATACCTAGAACGAGACGTTTCCAAGTTGCCATAAAGGGAATATGTGCCTTTTCCCGACGAGATAAAGCATTATATTTGATTCCTATTTTCTAATTTAATGCCAACATCTTTGTGTCTTCGTTTTATTTCCAGCTTTATGAGCAATTTGCGCGAAATAAAAGCTCTATTTCTTTTCTGGAAGGTAGTATTCGTCTCATTTTCTGGGCTGAGATTGTTTTCCATCGCTCCTTACATTATTTTTCTCTTTAACTGCGCGTTCAGCCTTATCTATACTCACAAATTATTTTTAGATAGGTCTCTCATTTCTTTTATTTATTTTTCTCAAGTCGTGCGGGTCCCGGTGGGGACTTAGTGTGAAAGGACATTAGATGTCGAAGCAAGGTTAAAAATGACTACTTCTCCATCTCAAGAATGCAGAGGAAAATATACTTTCGGGAACAAAAATAAGATAGATTATCATCATTACGATTAATGATTACTATCACGAACATACCTTCCCATGTCAAATGTTGTACAATTAAGCTAATTATTGTTTTTATTATTAATTGCGTGATTCTTCTCTTATTTCATGGACCAATGATATATTTACAATATTCCCACTTAAGTAGATGAAGTGATTGAATGAGACCGATAGAGAGATTAATCTCTTTATCATCATTATCCTTTCGAATATTAATTTGAATATTCGATTCACATATTCTAACCGTTCTTCCGTCAACAGAACTTTTCGCTTCCCTGATAGCCACTATAACTCTTTTCTCTCCATCACAATGAAACCCTTCCTCACATCTCTTACTTTCTGTTTTACTCTAACTTGCGGTGTCCTCTCATTCCTATCCTAGTCTAAAGATCTTTGTCTCTGAATCTCTCGTAAGTAATAAAGCCTGGTAACATTTCTTGCCCCTCGAGTATTACGTTTCCGGTTTCAGAGCAAAATAAAACATTAGGGAACTCGGTCAGGGGAAGAGGATGGAAGACGGTGAGATAGATGTTTATGAATAAAAGGGCAACATTACGATGCTTTTATCGCTCTCTTAAGCGATTGCCCTCCTGTTGAATCGCCGCTCTCCTCAGATAAAAGGGAAGGTTCGTTTTGTTTCTCTCGCTGTCTCGGGACATAATACGTCTAAGTATGGCGCTTCTGGGAGCCGTATGTTTTATTGTCGGGGCGTTCATTAGCAATAAAAACCGAAATGTTTAACGGCGCGGTTAAAAATGAAGGAATTTTCTTCTCAAATTTTAATGGCCTCTTTGAATATTCTGTGGGAGCCGTCTTCGAACTTGCGGGTTCCAGAGTCGAGGTGTACGGAATGTTTCAATTAGTATCAGCGAGAGGAGAAGTTTATACCGATTTTATCTCGGGGACTACGCGTTTAGCCGCGCGATTCGCTAGTAATTAAATGTTTTATTAGGAGATGAGAAAGATTTTAGTCGCGCTTTTGGAAGTAAACGCTAGCCTACTGGAGGAAAAGTTATCTTCAACAGTCTCACTGCTTAGGTCTCTCTGATAATCTTACGGAAAGGATAAATTGGTCACAATTCTGGAATCCTCTATCGAAAATTACGTATCACTCATGGGTACATTATTATTTTATAACGTCGATGGTGCATTTATATAACAACTTCTTCTTGCAACAGAGGGATTTTTTATAGGCATTACTTATATTATAGGAATTTCTTTACTAATAGTTTAGAAATACCTGTCTATCTTTCTAAGTGCCCCTCATTTCTGCCTTAAATATACTCATTAAAAACGAACGTATATAACTTCTGAACGAGATTGCTTTGTCGTTCTCTTAAAATACAAAATGTCAATTTTCCATTGCCATAACAGGTATTCATTATTGTTAAACCGAATTAACAGATTGCCGAAGTGATGACCTCCGCTTTAATTATCTTTAATTATCTCCTTTCTACATAAAAATAGATATATCTGTCCTTTTCCTTATGCATCTTCAAATGTTGCGTCATTACGGCATGTTTGTATCGTCTGATTCACGTTCTCCATAATTTCTTATTTAACGCCCTTTCCTTTTGGGCGTTTAATTTGGCATCAGATAGCAAACCCCCTTTCGTATCACCCTATAACTTCAACCTTTGTGGGGTTTCCAGATAGCCAAGTGGGCAACGCGTTCGACCTTGGCGAAAGCGGTCCCGGGTTCGATTCACGGTGGAAGCCTACGTTCGAAATTACCATAGCCGTCGAAGCACTTTTAACAATACTACTACTAACTCAACCTTTGTCTTCCCCTCTATCAACTTTTATATTTATTGCATTGATCTTTATATCCTACCTTCAAATACTTTCCTAGCGTGCTTCTGTATGGTGTTATTAGCTACCTAAAGCGCCATATTCGGTAATGTTGAGATTTCTAGAGGCATGAAAAAATAATCAGCATCCTTATATAGCATAAAAATTGACTTTTCTAAAGGTGGCGCTCATTTACTCGTCGAAATCTTCAAAAATAAGCAAATTCATTGGGCATTTTCTCACTCCGCGCCCGGCTTTTAACCTATCGGGTCATTTCATAATGCCAGCAGTTTCTGTTTTTAGTAGGCGTAGTATCACGCATTCATTTCGTCCCTGGAAACGTATTATATTAATGTCGGAAGAGAGAGAAGAATTTGTATGATTTTTCACGAATATCTTTAGTAATGAACTCTGCGCGACCTCCATGAGTCATCGAGACCACATTTATTCGCGGAACAACTCTGACTAAAAACTGGAATCTCACGGGCTAATTAACGATCCAACTTCACCGAATGCCATCCCCGAAAAAGAGTTAGTGCTCCAAGGTTGGCAGTGGGAGACATTGATTTGCACTCCGTCGGTATCGCCACGGAAAAAAAGAAAACCGAATTAAAACGGAATGATGTCCGGAGGGAGTTCATCTTCCGAATTCGCGGAGTCACTCCGAAAAGTCCGCTTTTTTCCACAGCGGTGCCCTCTCATCTGAAGAAGTCTTCGGGGGATTTAATTCCGGAAGCAAAAAGCTATTTAAAAGCCTAGTTATCTTTTATATTCAGTCCATTCACGTGCTGTGAAAATTTGAAGGGCGGGGTAGGAGTAGTTATAACAGGGAATAGGCTGAGAAAGGATGAAGGGAGATCACTATTTGGGACATGTGAGAGCATAGTTTGATAATTAAGGACTTCAAATAGAAACGGGTGAGGGTAGAATGTATTGCGGTGGAGAATCAGTTATGATTTACAAAATTAAGATCCCAAAATTGTATTTCAGTCTTCACAGGAAATGCGAATTTCGAAATATTTTACAGTAAAGTCGTTCAAAAAACTGGTTTCCTCAAGATTGGTTCATTAGGACGTGGTTCCTAAACGGAAAAGCTTTTATCAATATCATTCCTAATAGACCATTATCCCGGAGTGTAATTTAATAGGTTATATCCTTCATAATTATTGAAAATCTTTTGGTCTTCCATATATATATTACTACCTGGTCACTTGTTTCACCTTAGAAGCTTTTTACCGAGCTTCTGAAGGGTCCTTTTTATCCCCTTTTCTTAACCTGTCCCTCCAACGTCTGTTTGTTACTTTTCCATTTTTTTGCATCCACTTCTGCATTGACACACCAATTTTTAATGGAGATTTTGATTTTCGGGTGGCGGAAAAAAGTAGAAATTTTGCCGCATGACATCGACTTGGGAAATAGATTGCCGTATCCAATAAATCACGAAATTCATGCAAGAAAATCGCACTTTCTACGATTCGAACCTGTTTTAATTTCGCCCAACCTTCGAGTTCTCGATGGCTATTTCATTTCATCCCATATTTCTCCCCAAAATTTCGAATGAATACTGCTCTATCCTCCATCTTTTACTGCTTCCTTGAAGTCTTCTTTCCTCACCTTCGCATCCTCTAAGGATGAAGCTCCATCCCTCCTCCAAGATTCAAGGTGGTATGGGGACGGTGTGGCAAGAGCAGAATAGTGGAACGGGAAGATTGTCATCGTCTACCTTCTGTCGCTCCCCCGCCCACTGTTCTAACCCGGGGCAACCTCTGCCCTTCCATCTTTCCTCTACGCCTCCTGCCCCCTCAACCCTTTACGTGATATCATCCAAGCTCCCCATCCCCAGTACCCCGCCCTTCTACAGCCTCATCCTCCTATTACTCTCCTCCTTTTCTTTCTTCTATAATTCCCCACCTTCCTCTTTCATTTCCGAGCCATCCAATCGGCCTCATCCATCACACAGCCACTTCCTCCATTTCTCCCATATCTTAGCTTATTTTGTTGCTTTTCTCCTTCCTCATTCTACCCTCCTTGCGTTCCAGGGATCGATCCCTGGGTAGGTCTTATCGTAACATATAGTTGTCTTATGTGAAGATTCACATAGATGCCTATGAGTGTGCCTTCGGATGTTTTGGTTTATACCGATTGGGAAGTGGTTGATCGGTGATGTAATTTTTGTCATTATGTTTGGTTGCTGAGAGTGACTCATTAATGGTACTTTGTTTCCGAAAGAAAATATAAAAAATTGGTGGTTTCGCGCTTGATTCATACGTTCTCCATCAAGTCCTCAAGGTCGTATTGGAGCGATTAACTTGCGACCTCTTTTTATTTATTTTCGTCGTCAATCTTTGAGAGAGAGTCTATCCTCCGCGAAGAACTTTTCTGTGTAAGTTTAAAGCACGCACTTTTCTTCCTACTACTTCGAAAGTAATTTCATTCATTGGAAATATGACAGCGTACTTGAAATTACTCTTTATATTTATGGAAGTAACTATCAACTGATCTTTATTGCGTGGTAAATTATTTCTGTCTTAGAAAATTTAGTAATCACATATAGCGAAAAACATTGTCTCATTCTCATTTTTCTCTCATTCCATTATGTTTGTGAGTTGTGAACGCCTTTCGACCTTTGGAAATGATAGAGTCAATGGATTTTGCAAGATGTGTATCTTGTGCAAATTGAAATTATGCCTCCTACACATGTATCTTTATACTTTTTTTATTTTTTTATCCTATAATATTACGTGAAGTGTAAAATCTGAAGAAGAATTCTTCTGTAATTTTTTCTTCAGTTTCCTTAAAGATGATCCGGTGGGAATAGTCCATCGCGTCATCTTCTTTAGAAACTTCTATGTTGATTTTTCCCCGTTGCAGGCCTTCCTTCACGTTCCACTCTTATCTCCTCCCCCTGCCCGCTTTTAACTGGAATAACTCTAGGGTCCTCATTAATCTCGGACGTGGCTACCTGTTTCCTCACCGGATGGGGAAAAAGAATTTCCTAGCGGGAGGAAGGTGGTGATATAGGGGCAAGGGTTTTTAAAAGATTAGGGAGGGAGAGAGACTCCTGGGAGGGGAGATGTTCTCTAAATTGTTTGTTGTGCGTCGCCGATGTTACGAAAGCTTCTTTTGTTCGGTGGTGATGCTGGGATCATTGCTTTATGAGTCGATTTTTGGAAGCCGTTTCTTTTCCCGGACAAGCCTTTAATCTGTCCGAATACCGCCCCGTTTCGATTTATATTTTGTTTCCGAGTCACATCACGATCTTTTGTTCGTAGTTCACTTCTTGGCCGCTCAAGTCGCGGCGCTTCCGAACGCGAGGTGCTGGTCATCATCGTAGTCATGAATTCGTTGCTTTTTATCCCCTTCAAAGAGCTCGATGGTGTGATTGATCACCTCTCTGTAATCCTAGGAAGCTGGATGAAAAATTATGTAATCTTTCCTTAGCTCCGTTTCACACCTTCCCTTTCGTCCCGCTGTAGACTTTCAGTTATTTCGTCGTTAGCGTTCTGATCGAAAACGTTGTGAATTGCGAGCGATTGAGTCATTTGAATCCGAACGCTCATTTACATTCTTGCGAGGGAAGAGGAATGATACATTTTTTCCAACTAAAACCCTTCCTCCTTCGAACAGAATTCTTGTGGCTAGTGCATTTTGGAGAGAAAAATTGAAACTGGTCCTGTAACCTGAATCCGTAGGTTTGGAAGTCTTCTAGTTTTGTAATCCTCCGCTGATATGGTGGGTGACTCAAAGGCAGTAAATTTAAAAGAAATAGAAGTTTAAAAGGACTTGAGATTTTTTGTCTCCGACGATGTCTTAGTGTTTGTTGGAGAGAGAGGAAGAATATTTAGAAATAGTAGTAGCAATTACCTTACGTAAGTAGTTACTTTAGGCAGTGCTACATATTGAATGTTTATGACGTGGGTTTCGTTGACTGAACGGTCATGACTACTTAAACTTAACCAGCAACAAACGACCGTCTTATATTTTCTGACAGATTTTCTTATTGCTGATCGTTGTTTGCCGCTAACCGTGCCGCGCTACTCGCGTCATTAAATAAGAAGATGCTGCACATAGAAGTTCTTATACCTTCGGAAATGACTGGGAAATGTATTTGCCCCGTTTACGTATCGGTAATTTTTGGTCTTTGTATTCACTAGGTACAATTGAACACTGAAACGTTCCTCCATATAGGGGCTTAACTAGTTTCGGCTCTCCAAGTGCGTTCTTCATTTGCTCCTTTTTTATACCGAAGCTAGAACTGCTTCTCATTGTTTCCAAATTTAATACAAAAAATATTTTCTTGAACAGAAATAAGTTCCCCAATCATAACCTTTTAATAAATTATAGGAATACAAGGATAGATAACGAACACAAGCATCCATGCTGTAGCCAGGAAAAACCCCTATGGTGACCCGGGATCTTGAAATGGCGTGATAACCATTCCGCCACCGAAGTCGACAAAGGAAGTAGAAGGAGGAAACTATGTTCCATGAAATAAGGAATCAATGTTTCTGATAGTGATTATTTAGCCGAATATCTAAATATAAATATAAATCATAGCGCAGAGCATTAGAACGATTCATCATATTCTTCTCACTGAATGCAGCAGTCCACCTGCCTCTCAACCCTAAGCTTCCCTTTTCCTCATACATACATATCTTCCGTATGTTCTTTCCGTCTCCCGAGCTTCTTCTTCAAACCTCACTCTCCCTCCGTTCCTTCTGACTGGGCAACCTTAACCTCTCCTCCTCTACCAGCCTCCGCCTCACTCGTGGCCTGCCACGCCCAGGCATGCAACCTCTCTACTCTGCCCTCTAGCCCTTTGCCTCCCTCTCCTCAGACCAAACAACTCGCCCAGTCCAAGAACCGGCCACTTTTTTTTCTCCCCTATGACCAGCGTCCTTCTGATCTTTCTCCAGCCTCTCAACCCTTTTCTCCCCTCCCCGACTTCCCCTTACCATTCCTTCTGGTTCCCCTGTATTTCCTTGACCCTCAGCGGCATTGCTCCTCCCTTCACCTGCCCCCGATCTGCAGTAAGGAAGCTTAGTGCGCGGCGTTACGAAAGCTTCCGTAAAGGCGTGGGCTCGGGTTTTTTTCCTCGATTCCACACCGTCGAGAGATATTTGTCCCGCCCGATAATTATCGCGTGTTGCTTACGATTTTAAGATACGAATCGCATCGTTCGGAATAATTGGTCGGAGATTTTTGAAAATGTAGCAACACTTCGAGGCGTCGTGAAAGGAATAAAAGCGTAACGGATTTTTTTTCCAAATGATACTCTTCTTGGGAATGGCGAAAAACTGGCAATCTGCCCTTTCTCTTTGTGGAGGACATGGACGCCAAAAAGGTCGGGCGATGCCTACGCAGCTTTTGATAACCTGTGTTTGGACTAGCTGATTGGCCGTGAGTTGGGGTAATATGAAGGTGGTCTGAGATTGGAATAGCCTTGGTTCCACAAATCTCTCTCGGGTAAAAGAAAATGGGGTCTTGAGCATGTGTGTGAGCGAAAAAAGGAGTGCCTCCCCTTTGTAGTTCTGATTCCTTTTTTCAGAGAAGACTTTATGTTATTTTAATGGCGGCCTGGTCTGTGGTTTCGATAAAAGAAAAGTGACGTGGGTAGAAAATTTGTGGTGATTATTGGCCATTCCGCTGTCCCATTTTAGGGTTATGTCCTGTTAGTAAAAAGCATGTCTAGGGCTGAAGCTCGGGGCTACCCGTTTCTGCTACCCGAAACATTTCCCTTCAAAGCATTAATCAAAACTGGGATAGCAAGAGACTCTAAGTGTCTAACTCTAGTGGAATTCAACATTATAAAACAGAAGTTAACAGTAATCAGTAAAGAATACCATCTATACTTCTCAATAGCGACAGTCGTTAAGATTATCCTCGAGTAGCTTATCAGTAACTTGATTTTCATTGGAATCTAAAACTGGGTTAATCATCGACTAAATACCTTACACTTTTTAACGTTTTTAAGAAATTGCGTATGTAAATGCATGATCATGACAACTACAGCGATTGTTGTTGAGAGCCATATTTTACTCTCAGTATCAAACCGTAGTCAATCCGCAAAAGCTAATTCATTTTTCATTGTGCCATCCAACTAACAACTCTCTGTTGAATTTTATTGGGTGTATCTTTGTTATCTCTGTCTAAGAAATGCATTCATTGATCTTTTATGGAAACTTTGGAGCTCTTTCACGTATTTCATCTTACTGACTTTAACACTAAGATTGAACTATTTCATTGAATTTTGCGATACTTTTCGCTCGACTTCAAACGGAATTGTAATTGACTGAATTGTTTCTGTCAACTTTCCTAGCTCCATCAAAATATTTCAAAACACTATAGAGTGTACACCCAAAAATACTATTATTGTTCGTAAATATGACAGGTAGATATTTGCAAGAATGTATAAAGTTACGAATGATTCTGTGCTAGATTCTTAAATGATAGTCGTAAATGGCTCCACATAGTTAAATATGTGGATTAAAGTTCTGGGTGCATAAAAATTTGAGCAAGACGACAGTTCGTGGGAAGGTTAACTCTTCACAGTGACATTCATGGGCGAGTTGATGGGAAACGTAATACGAGAAAGTGAATAAATACCCGCAGCAAATCCCTGTGCTTTCTTTCCAGTTCTCCGTCCTAAGAACGCTGCCCCTTTCATCTTCATCTCCTTCCCCTCGCCCCGCCCTTTCCCCTCCGCCGTCCACCTGTAATAACGACCTAAGTCGAGCTCCTGCCCTTACGGCAATCCGACTTGTCTATTTTTTGCCTCCACAACCCTCCCACCCGCATCCCCCTCCAATCCCCCCACCGCCTCCACTTCTCTTTTTATCCATCGCAACACATGCCCAACAGTCCCTTTCCTTCCGTCTTCCCGCCCCTCCAACGTTCCCTATAAAGAGGCCGATGTCGTGCCAGGAACCCGAAATTACATTTTTTGGCGATAGCTTCCCTTGTTTTTCCGCGCTTCTCCACTCCTCCCTTTTCCCCACCGTTTCTCGTTCCCTCCGTCTACTCTACATTCAACCATTAGGCAGATTACGAGCAGACTCCGAGCTTCTTTAATAGCGCCCAGCGCAGTGACATCTCCTGAGCAGGAGAGGAGGCCAGTGGTGTCAGAGGGACTTCCTTCGGGCGTCGAAAGAGATGCTGGGAGGATTCCGTTGAGTGTTAATCTTTCAGGAACGGGGGGTGTCTTGTTGCGAATTCAGGGTCTAATCCATAACCCGTCCGTGCGGAGTGCAAGTTTCCTGCGATTCCGTCCGGTTGTAATCCGTTAAAGGCGGTTGGTGCCATCTTTTACGATGAATGTTCGAGGTTAAAACGCAAGCGGAATGCTCGCGCTTTAACCTTCGCGAATGATTGACAGATAAGTAATGGAATGTTTATACGGACAGGATCATGAAGGGAAATTTATTCACCGGGTTTTTCAAGGAGAGGTTGTATTTTAACCTGGAGATTTCAACGCTCGAATGATTTAAATTGGTGATATGGAGGTGGTAAACCCTATGGAGCTTCTTGAAAAGAAAAAAAAGTTAAAAATTTTCAAAATGCTGGACAAATTTTTCATTAGTTTATATTGACTCTATTAATAAAAGCCAATGGTGTTGATTATTGATGAATTTCCGGAAAATTTTATCAAATGAATAACTCTTACCAAACACCTTACCGAATTACTCTTACTTATCCACAGATTTTAAACGTACGTGGCGGATAAAATAAGTTCATGTTTTGATAAAATTTAATTAATGAAAAATAGATTGAACTACTTGATTTACTAGTACACACAGGGCCGGCCCGATAATACAAGCTAACCAAGAATCGCTTTGAGCACTAAAATTTTTGGGCGAAAATTTTGATTCGCAAGGTAATATCCTTACACTGTTACATTGGCAAAAAGAGTAATTACGCCGAATTAAAGGAAAACTAAGACTTAATTATATAAGATTTAAAGATAACCATCTAAAATGAGGCAAAAGGGGGATAGGAAAATTCTTTACTCATCTTGAAATCCTCGGAAACATTCCTTAATGATCAGTATCGTTGTGTAGCTACGTAGCAAAACGAGGACTTTCCCCTTTTTCAATTAATTTAATATGATAACATTTTTTTGGAAGGTAGGTTATCAAATTAAACAATAGAAGAGGGGGAAGTACTCGCTTTTTTTGGCAAAAACGTTTATGGAAGGTTAATCGTTTCCAAGAAAATTTCGCAGCTTTAATTTTATCAAACGATATCATCATATCCTTTATTTTAATGGTTGCGAAAGAAAAAATACCAACGGGGGTGCCGTAAACTCCTCGCTTGTGGCGCCAAGATACTTTAAGTCGTTACTGAGTACAACCCTTTTATTGGATTGCTCTTAATTTCTCTTGAAATGTTACTCATCGATGATTAGGATTATTTTCCGTCTTTATGACGGCGGTACAGGTCTTTGAAAAGGACGAGAACTCCTGGTTTAGATATTAATACGCCCAGTAATTCTGAACAATAAGCAGGTTCACTCCAGGAAAAAGTATCATACCTATCAGGGTATTCAAGCATAAAAATTAGTACGTTGAATAACTGTAACATATCTGTGCTCTGAGCTGTTGGAAGCCAGCAATGGACACGGAGTTTGCATTGTTAATCGAAGTGGAACGAATGAGGAAAAGTGACCGGAATAGTGAATACTTTCCACGTCGATTAATTCGGTTCTACATGACGAAAAGTGAAAACGTTTTCGCTTCCATTTCATTCACCGATGCGTGCCACAGTTAGTGCAACCAGTATTGGTTTTCGTTTGATTCGCGTAAAGAGAACTGAAGGAAACGAGGTACGATGAAATTGAGTTAACACGTTAATAGGTGCAGTTTTGCTTAATGTGCATGAAAGTCTCACCCTTTATATTACGTTGGCAGTCGTCTATTCAGGTGGAAACGCCGTGCAGCCAACCACAGTCTTTCTCACTGTTTCTATTATATTTCTGCTCAAAAAGCGTCATCGCAACTAGTGTAAACGAACGACAATGGATATTTTAATGCCTCGCCAAATTGAAATAAAATAGCTGTAGGATTTTTAACATTCTTTATTGTATTCCTTAATGTTTTAACACATTCCTTTGACATTTTAACAAAATTTCCAACTTTAAACTTCCAACAAAAACGAAAATAAGCCTAATGCAGGCCATATAATGGTAATAATTGTGGTCTGAATACAGATATAAAAAATTTCATGTGATCAATTAAATATCAAATAGGATTTTATGACGTTCCGTCAATTCATATTGTTATCATTTGTATTGCACCCATCGGCTTTAGAATGTTATAGCGGAAATAGTGAAAGGATTCTCGTTGAGTCAAAAGCCTCAAGAAGCGCAGAAAATGGCACTCAAACATGCAGTGGAAGGCGCGCTGGTGGAGAGGCAGTGATGTTCGAGGATACACGCTAAGGGACGCGTCGGGAGAGCGAGAGTTCTCAGACTCTCCGACTTGACCACATGTCCGAACTGCCTGATCTCCCTTCCGACCCCAGATTAACTTCACTCCACTCCTCTACCCTTTTCCCTCGTTCCTTCACGACTTTTTCTGCTCCCATTAAGAAATCTTTTTCTCTCCTAAGAACCGGATGTCATCTTCGATCGAGCCCTTCTCCCAGCAGATCTTTTATGGTGGATTGATAGTAAAAAACGGCGAAAGGAGACCGACCGCTCCTAGTCTCGGATTTCTTCCAAATGACTTCCTCGACCATAACTGTTCGAGTTTTCGTCTTTTTTATCCCGACAGGGAAGGTGACGGATCAAACAGGCAGGAATGCTCGGTAGAATTGACTCGTATAATTGCGGTTGAACTTTCATAGCAATCGGGGTGGAATTATAGCTTTCATCGCATAGCACACAATGTAATAGGTGTGGAGGAAGGCGGTTTCAAATCGATAATTGACAAATTAAACGTCAGACGTGATTTTCGCTAATAGCCGCCAGGATCGGTTCTTGCGAACCATTTAAACCAACCCCTTTCAGTTAGCCTAAGTTTAGTATCATTTCCGGATTTCGCAAAGTAAAATTGGATGAGTATGTATTTTCCGATGCTTTTAACGAGTCCTCATTCTCATTAAAAACGGGACGCATTAACTTGTCTCAGTTTCCTTCGTGGGCATAATTTACTATTTGATGGAAACCAAATTGGATTCAGTTGTATATAATGAGATAATCATCCTTTCACGCTTTCTAAAAGGTTTGCAATTCTCATGAACAGCAAACAAAGAAAGAATCACTATTTCTGCGCAATAGCCTCTGTAAGTCGATTGCCTTCAGAACTATTCTCTAAATATTTTTAATGCAAGGAAAATCTTTTACCAATATCTGTTTACCATTGCTCCCTAGCATAACCTAATTCACTTTTTCGTGGATTCTTATTTTAGTTGAAGAAGAGAAAATTGATTTATTAAAACCATTCTCATCAGTTGTTGATAATAAGATAAGCTTGAAGTCGATTGACATTTTTATCATATTTTTTAACCAATGCGAACCCTTAAAATGTTGGCGTATACGTTGTTAATCGCATGAGTAACGTACCGATGCTGTCATAGAATTTTAGAAATATACTAATCTTCAACTTTGCTTTTAACTTTAACTTTGTTTCAATCTGTAACGTTGCTATTCAAAGATTTATTTATCCTGAAATCTAATTATGCTGCCTACAGTTCGGATCCGTCATAAGTAGAGCAACCAAACATAGATTCAGTAAAAATTCCGAAACGCGTTTACATTAAGAATTATGAAATCATAGATTTATTTTGGAAATGAATCTGTTATCTAATAAAAGATTGTACTTTATGCTTTTAATCCAGCAAAGGTTTGGAAATCCTCACAGTATTTTCTTATATAAATGTAACGTAGCATTCCTATATTATTCCATCGTCCTAATTGCCTCAGGGAAGAGCAAGTTACGTGTTGCATTTTTGCGAATTCATGGCATTCTGAAACGGTGCGAGCGAGTTTCATCCAAGGATCGCGATGCATACTTCAAGGAATTCAGAGGGGAAAGAAATGGAAAACTGTTTTGCATAAATCCTCAGCCACCCCTCGTTCGCGCGAAAAGGATTTCGCCCGAATGGTATACGCAAACCAATCCAACTTCCTTCCTCACGGCTTTCCATTCCTCAGAGTCCATTTCATTAGGCATCGTCTATTTTTATTCCCATTCTGCCACTTTCGTCCCTTACCTCTAATCCTCTTTGGCGAGCTCTTTTTCTGCTCTTTTCCGATGGACTTCTTTATCTCTTCCCCTCTTTGCTCGCAGACCTCGTAATTTCACTCACGTCCGCATGGAACATCCTCCTCCGGCTTCGTCTGAACGAAACCCACCTGCGCAGACGCGCTCTGCTCTCCTAAGCTCTCGTAAGGAAAAAGACTTTCCAATCCCTCCTCTCTTTCCGCCGAAGATGTATTCCGAGTTTATTAGCACTTTTGCTTCTGGCTGCGGGTGGCGACCGGGGAAAAAGTACGAAAACTTTAATCCTCCCCCCGAAAACCAGGTTCCTTTCTCCGTCGCGGGAGATTAATGGAGGCGATCTTCGATTGTTTTTTCGCGATCTCTTTTCGTGAAGAGGGCGTGCAGAAATGCGTCTTCTAAGGTTTCCTCCTCGGTATCGTCTGGGGTGCATTTAAGGTTGGATTTTATCGGCTGAGGCGTTCGTTTTTTTGTGTCTCCGCTGCTTCACTCCAACTGCAGTATATCGCGGCGATCCGTACTTCAGGTGCATATTTTAAATAAATAAAGCAATGTAGTAAACCAATCGGAAAGATGAAGACTAAGAAGTCACTTCTGCTCTTCCAATTTTCAGTGTAACGAAATCCCGACAAAAACTTATATAAACGAATAGAAATAGGGAAAGGAAAAAATAGAGGGGGCTACGGAAATGATTTATTTTATTGGAGTTTGGGAGTTTATAGAAAAACGCCTTCTGCGGTTCTATAGCTTCGATAGTAGTGGCGAAAAGATAACGAAACAGAAGCCTCTCCCCACGAAATTGAAATAAATAAAATATTAATGATGAAATACATGTAAAATATCATAAAGAAAAATCAAAAATAGGTGGATAATAAAACAAATAGAAAAATAATACGATAACATATTTACGATATTAAAAGCAAGTAGAAATGAAATTTCACGAAGATAACAAAGGCCATTCAAAACTCATTAAGAGTTATTATAAAAATAAAGATAATGAAAAGGAGAAAAGTGGAACATAACGCAAAATAGGATGACAATCAAGAATTGTTTGAATTTGTATATGGAAAATACCCGGAAGTAGACATTTCTGTTAGCTTCTAAAGAACTACAAACACTGTATTTTGTCAAGATATTCACTAAGTTCATATTATGGAACTGTTCTAAAACATTCTGTTATAGCATTCGTCTAAAAGTACGAGTTCACAGGTAAATAAAAACCTTCGGTACGGAATGAACCGTAAATATTCAATTCCCTTACGAGCGAGATTCGTAAAAGCTCATTTCAGATTTCGCCGCGCCATAATATCGTTAACGACCCGGCTCCTCCGTGCTTTCCGCGGTGACATGCCGATGGAAATACCCTATCGACCCATAAATAAAAAAGCGAGGACCGAAGGGAAGGAGAAGAAAAACTCCCGGACAAAGGAGAACAAAGAAAAACCCAACAGCCAAACTGTACCCTTCATTCTTTTCCCATTCTCCGTCCCCACCCACTCCATAAGGGGAGCCACTCGATGAGAACGGATTCGATAAGATTCCAGGAGGGAGAAAGAAAGATCTCGGAGGAAGACGAGAAGCTGCGCGCAAAAAAACGGTTAATTGTAATTAAGGTGCAGACTGCATCGTAGGTTGTCCGCAGTGGGCCTTTTTTGTTTTCGCATTCAATTTCTTCGCGTCTCCGGAATAGGGAGCGGGTATGGGTTGGAAGTCATCCGATTGGTCGCCTCCACTCCCGCATTCCACCTCCCCCTTCCCTTTGTTCCCCCGCCGACCCCGCGTCTGGACCGCGTCCCTCCCCCACGATACCAATCTCCAGCCTCGTACGAACAGACTTACTCCCACCGGACTGACCCCATCTGACCACCCTGGCCACACAAGGGTAGCCTCCGGGCTGCTGGAGAAGGAACGTAATAACTGGAGCACGATCTCAATCACCGGGCAGCGGAGTTTTTAAGACTCCTCCTCCTGTTTTGTCTGCCTCTTTTGTTCAACGCTCCATCTTCCATGTCTTATAGCTCCACTGGTTTTTTTCATCCTTTTCTCCGATGAAAATTGTCGGGTTAGAGTTGTTGTGCTGGTATGTGCGTCTGTCGATCAACATTTCCCTGCGCTCGTCTGTATTGGTTTTACGAATCCAGTGACTTAGAGCAGATGTCGTTAGAGGTGATTTGGAAAATATCTACCGGCGATGAAAAGTACCCTAGATTCGGTTCCGATGTCCAATAGATGAAGAAACTGGGGTCTCTTCTGTAGTAAATAATCGGGTCCAATGATTTAAGCCATAATGGTGACCAGACTCCAGGCGCATGGCAGGGTTTATGGGGACTATTAATACCCCACTGGCATCAACCATGACATCATTCCCGTTCCTTAACCCGAATTAATTTCTTGTAATGTAAACCTAGCACCTCTTTATAGTTGCTTCATTTTCTTACTATTAATTTGCGCAATTTTTGCAGTTCTCGGTCGTATAATCAGTAATCATACCTACTTAACCTATAACTGCTAAAAAGGCGATTTCACAGCTCCTCTACGTCAAAATTATTTGTGCGCGCTGATTTGGCTTACATTGATTTATTGCAAATTGGGATGCTCAACGGTTGTTGAAAGAGGGAAAAAATAACGCCGGATCTTTTGGTAAATATGCATCAGTGGGTACTTTACTCGATATATAATGCTATACCCATCCAGTCCTGTACTAATTTCATGAATTCCTCCTAATTCCATTCTTTCACGCACCACATGTCTCTCAGCACAAGAAAAAATAATTTCATGTTTTTGTCAATTTACTATTGTGACATCAAATAATAATACAAGTGCTTTTGATTCACCTGTTTCTAAACGAACCGGGCAGCACAAGCTCCGTTTGAAGTATGCGGTACTTTCGCACAATCCTTCCATTAGCCTCTCTTTCCCTCCCTTCATCCCAATCTTCATCTCCTTTTGTGGGTCCATCCGCTTTTGGACGTTATCTTGGTCCATCTTTGGCCCTTATCTCTTCTTTCTTCGTACCGAGCCCTTGCATCCTTCACCGAATCTCTTCCTACTTCCACATTCCGGCGCTTTCTTTCCCTTGCCCTCCGTCTTTACCTATCTCTTGAATCTTACCTCGACCCCCGTTCTTTTTCTTCCCGCCGTTCCGTATTTCGCCGGGTCGCTTGTCGTCGTTGTAAACTCCTTTGTCTTTAAAGAGTTATGTTTTCGCGTATCCTCCCTCGTGAACGTCTTCGAAAAAGGTGGATCCCTTAAATTTTACAGGTGCAGATTGTGGTCAGAGATCTCCGCTGTGGGGGTCGTTCTCCAAATTTTCCGCGGGTACAGTAGGGGGGATTTAGATTCTAATTACGCACCAAATCCAATTGCCTAAATCGCTTTGTGAGGGGCAGTGGCACTCATTAGTAATAGGTATTGCCGCGCATCAGTGTATGATTACTAGATTTGCTGACTTTTATGCTCGATGTTCCATCCACCATCTGTGATAGCTGGTAAATGCTCGTATGCTTCACAGTTTTGAATATACAACGAATGTAACCTGATAGGAATGTGTCGCCTCTAGTAGTATTATGCATCGAAAATGAATTTTTTCGTCGGGAAAACCAGGTGCTTCGGAATACTATATTACAATTTCCATTATTTGCCATCTACTATTAAACGTTTCTAAATAGAAGAATACCAATGTCGACTAGGAATCACATTTTAAAATCTTTATAATTTCAATTTAGGAACGCTAAATCTTGTGGTTATAGATCTACTACCGTAATATTCTTATTTTTACCTTGTAGCGGTCATACAGCTAAACGCGTATTTTGTTTTAATCACTACTCAGAATTTTCCTGCCTTCGAATACTAGTACTCTTCAAACTCCTCTATACATCTTTTTATACTTTCCTTTCTTCCTTGTCTTTTTCCTTTCATGACGCATCCACTTAATTATCGTAAATTTTATTTCATGTGTGAGAATTTCATCAAGAGAATGCGGTACTCTCAGAAAAGTTATTCACTTTAAATCTCTGCCTCTGTGAGAACTGCTATTTGAATACTTTATGACAAAACTTGGTATTTTCCGTAAAGGAATCTCCAATAATTATGTAAAAGTGCATAGAAAAATTTACTTCCGCATTCAACAGCAAATATTTTATGCCACCTCGAATATTAACAATTTCTTTTATTCAGCTATGATTGAACTATTTTCACTTTGCATCATAGCATGAATTGCACGATGTGAATATACCTAGAATGTTTGTGTGATATCCCTAGATTAAACTCTTATCGTTTAAACTTTTTATTTCGCATTCAAATGACCGCCGCATTTTACACATTTGTCTCGAATGTTTCCGATGAAACAATGATATATCAGCGGACTTGGCATTTACCCGTCGCCTTTTTCGCTGTTGAAGTATCGCGCAAGCATTCAATCTGACGGAATCCATATCGAAGCTGGATTCATAGCATCTCTGAGGAACGTAGGACATCCCTTCGATGCGGAGGATTTCAGTTATTTCTCCTATCCGTTCATCCCAGAGTCTTTCGCTCCCCTCGATCGCCCCTTCCCTTCCAAGAGCCCCCCTTTTACTCCGCCCCCGCGTTCGTATCCCGCTCTTAATGGCACCTTGGTTGCACCCTCGTCAGCATTGCTTCCCATTATTACCGCTCCGAGTGCATCTCTTCGCTGTCTTTCCGTTTCCAACGCAATACACTCATCCCTCTCCCAGCCTCCTCTTTCTCTGTGGAAGAAAATTCCATTAAGTATGTCGTTCCTATGGCTGCCCGGAACTCTTTACTTCTCTTCCCCTTTTGTAATGCACGTCGGAAGACGGGGAGAGAATACCTTTTACTTTGCCCTTCCTCCATTTTTCCAACAGCCCCTCGACTCTGTTTACTCCCCCTTTCAAGCCTTTCTTTCCTTCTTGCGTCCGGACCCACCCAGATCTCGTTGTCGGTCGTTGCGTTCGGTGCCCTATCACATGCATATCTCAAGAGGCTGAGAAGACCTGGGACTCTCCTTCGGGGTAGATTAGAGGAATGTTTAGGATTCTTAGCGAAGAGTTATTTTTTCTCCCATGTTTGAATCGGCTGTTCGCCGCGGTCGGTTTGTGAAAAAAACGGAAATCTGATTTTCGTTTCCGTTTTTGTAGCGGACGGATGCCTCGAAGGAATGGAAAATTAGGGTTTCCGGTGGTAAAAACAGAAGGGATGATAAGTTATGATTTGAGAAACTTTTGTTAGTAGGAGGTCTGTGATTAAATTTGTGGATTAATGAGTTGTATTCATGAGAGTTTTCTCTGTTGAAAGAGATTCAACGGTTAGCAGCGAGTCAGAATTTTTTGTAAAGAAATGATGTAAATTTTCACTGAAGCTGAGAATTGCGATTCGAACATAATTGGAATGTACGACCAGGTAGTATCAGTAGTTAAGTAACTCGTACCGCCACCAGGGAAAGTTTTGCTTGCTGTTTTTTTTAGCTTGTCGCAGCTTTACACTTGTTTTCCTAGTCGGAATGAACAAAATAAGGCCCCGATAAAAGGATGAAATATCGTGTTTTTGCGTTTAAACATTCAAAAACATTGCTTTGCTCATATTAAATTGATGGTATTTGCTCACAGCTCATGGAGAGCATGGTATTTTAATTTGATTTCTCAGTTGACCCGTTTAAGAAATAACCCACTATAGATCTCACTTAATGTTTGGGAATCATCAATAACATCCTAGAATCAATCAAGACTTTCTGTCCCGGTTTTCCGGTCCCCTCAGACCTTTTTCAAGTCCATTCTTCCTTGGGAAGACTTTTCGTGTTGAGCTATAAGCAATATTAAAGATATGTAATTTAATCTTCATTGAAAATGCTTATTGATTGAATCTTTTCTTTTTACGTAGTCTATCATTACCCTGGATATTGAACCGAACTAAGAACCGTATAGAGAGAAGAGAAAGTTGCGAGTGTGCCACAAGTAAAAGTTTTCTCGGATCACTTTTAGCTTTTAAAATTTTAAGTTATTTGAGTAACACTTGCGGCACCCCTCTATATTTATAAACCATAGATCCTGAGTTCTCCGATAAAAGGGACCTATGTCTTCAGTGGCCCATTAAAATGGCGTTAATGACCGGTATCAATTCATTGGCGATGATATCGATGTGAGTTATCGTCATTTAATTGAAATACAAAGTTTTAATTAGCTGAGAAAAGGGACTCCTTGCGTAATATCTCACCAGCTCGCGAGATAGCCATCCGGCGTCAGTGAATCTCATCCAGCGATCAAGATCGGACATCATCTACCATCAATTCTTTCAGTCGAAACAAAGAAGCAGCGAAAATATAAACTAACGAGTCCTTATCAGCTGCCGTTTCTTGCGCGGACCATGGAGCAGGCATTGATTATGACTTCATAACACCCCCTTAAAGATAAAACCTTTCCTAGTGCATTGATGAAACTGAAGGCACATTTAACGACGTTGTTAACCACATCCTCACCACCTCTAATCTTCATCCGACCCGTTTCTCCGATGGACTTTAAAATCGATTACGTTTCTTCCTTGTTTATCCCAATGGTATCAATTCCCACGATTTATCCGTTCCCTACCCCGTTCCAACCCCCGCAATTCTCCGCGAAGACAGCGTATTTATAACCCGGTCGTATTCCCTTTTCTTGCTGCGGACTGCTTCGTTCCCTCCGCCTTATTCCCATGCGTTACCAGGTTTTAAGAGCATCCCTCCTCTTCCTCTTCCCCGATCCTTCGTCTCTTACTTGCATTCCCTTCCCTTAAACTTCGATACGGAGTTTCTCACGTATTTGCAACCCATCGACAGATGTCCTAGGCAGCTCGGAACTGCATTCCTATCTCTTTGCATGGGATTGGTCGAAGTGCTTCCCTCGGTTGGGTGGGTCGCGAGGGGGAGGGAGATGAGTTGGAATCTCTATTTCGCTCGTTTTTTCTACTCTCGCCATCTTTCCCCACCATCCGCTCTTTCTTTCTATCGAGGCTGATGAGAAAAGATGGGTTTATGAGGTTGAAGATGGAGGAATGCACAAAAAAAAGTGGCGGAGCGTATTGGTTTTTCGTTCTCAGAGATGGAACGTTGAGGGACTTTGACGGGAAATTGTTAAGCGCAGTAGAGAAATTTGTAATGAAAGTCCTCATGTACTTTCTCGATCGACAAGAAAATTCGCGAATCAAATTTGATTCTCGACTCCTTTGGGCTGAAATTGATGAATTCCGATGGAAATGGATTCCGTTTTCACCTTTTCTAACCCGTGTGTTGCATTTTCCCTAATTATTAAATATTTTCCGGACACGAATACGCACATATTTTTAGTACACTGATTGTTTATTTTCAAAGGAACTTTCGAGCCGGAGATTTTGGGTTCACTCTCCAAAAATGTTTTTTGAGAGCCAGTTAAGATTATTTTTTCTTCTGGGCGAGGTGGTTTTCCGGCTATAATCGCGATTGTCTGCGCGGCCAACGGAATCTTTTTCGGGAGCTACGCCCGAGAATATTTTCGATGCTTTACTGCTCTTATCAGTGGTGCCATCTTCAAAATGGCCTCTGAGGTTACGAGAAGAGTCGTCGTTTCTGTGGAGTAAATTTTCTGAATCCATACTACGGAATTATATTATTTCATTCTTTTCGAATCCTAAAGCTTTATGGTATGCCATAAAAGTTCTGTTCTTATGATATTATGTACCGTTGAGTTTTGTAAGATTTGATCTGGACTTATTTCTGGCTACTACTTTATTTACGAACCCGAAAGATTTTACGAAGGAGCGCTCGACTTTACAGTCAGATATAAATTTAAGAATATTTGAGGCTCGATTCCCGAGGTTAAAATCCTGAACGGCAAGTTTTTTAATAGAATGCCAAATTCTGTTTCTAAGCTGAAGCAGAACTATAGTTTATAACTCTGTGAGTTTTAAAGAGACTCATGATATCGAGTCAATCTTTTCTGACGGAGTAAAACTTTGCATGGCACAGATTAACACCGTCATGTAGAAGGGAAAATTACTTAAGGATGTGTTTCATTCCATATGCTTTTTGTTGAAGTCTGTAGTGCTTCTTCTATAGCTTTAAAGTGTTTTCTGAGTTACAAAAATGTCATTCCTGCTGATGGCAGAGGAATATTTTAATTGCTCTAAACTCAAACTTTTGGTGGACTTCTTCAATTGCTTTGCACGTCTTGCATGATGTAGATATAGTTCATTATATATGGTACTGTGTGTTCTTCCTTCGCATCCTTCTGTTATCAATGATTTTTCTTGCTGCACAATCATTCTTTCGCTTTGCATGCTCTAATGGCCCTTGGAAAAATATTTAAGTAATCGCTTGGAAATGTTCAACTGAGAACAAATGATTTTATAGAAGAACAACCTTGGAAACAAAACTTCTTCTCTACATTCTCCAAAAATTTTTAAAATAATTAATTTTTATTTTTTGATAAAATTCGGTTTTGTCAATACAATCAGTTCCTACTTGAATATTGGGTTGAACACATTCTGCATGATTAATCAAAATTATCAATCTTCAACAATTTGCTTGAGTTACTCGGTGAAAGACTATCTTTAAGAGTACATTTAATTAGAATATCTCAGTAAATCTTCGCTTCGATTTCAACAGGTATTCCGCGACCAGAGAATAGACGGTTCAGCCCTGCCCCTGCTCACGGAGGAGCACCTTACAAGTGCGCTCTCCATGAAGCTGGGTCCGGCGCTAAAGCTCAGGGCGGCCCTGGCCCGTCGACTCGGGCACTGCGCGGTCTGCCTCCACTGCGTGCACTGCCACGGTGTGCCTGCCGCGCCCAAACCACCCACCCCCGCCACAACGCCGTCTCCCGCGCCCACACCCCCGGCCGCTACACCCGCACCGGCCGCTCCCTCGCCGGCAGCTTCGCCTGCTCCTGTCCCCACTGCAATGTCACCCGCTTCCGCTGGTTCGACAAATGCGGCGAGCTACAGCAGCAGGTCGCCAAGCGCTAGCGGGGAAGTCCAGTGAGACCGTCAATATGACGGCCCGTTACCCGTGCATGAGGCATAAAAAAGATGCAGACTCTAAAGACCCAATCAACGTGAATTGTTAAGAAGGATCGCCCAGCGGAGAATGTATTTTCAACCGGAGGTGATTTCGAATCGTGATAACGTGGTGGTTTCAATACCCGATCGAGAGGTGATTTCAACGACTGATATGTCGGAGATTTCAACGCGCGATTCTGCGCGGCTCCGATGTGCCTCGTGGATAAGGGCGATGGAACTCCAACGGGTTATCGTAGTACGAAGTGAACACTTTGTAGAGTTAATTAACTATTATATTTCTCAGGATAAATAGAGACGAATGAAAATCCCGTGATATAAAACTCGGATTCTTTCAGTCGGAGCGTGATGGGAGTGAATGGTGGTTTTGTAAAAAGATGTTAATACCCAGATCGTCTCCCTAAAAGCGGCCTTGTAAAGGATCGCTCAGATTTTTTGTATATATACATATTGAATCACTTGTACAGTTATTATTTTTCAACAGTGTTATTTTCATGAAGTGAAACAGAGTACAAGAATATAACTTGGTTGAGCTCCTTTACGAAAAAGGAAAGACCTGTTTCCTATTTTATTAAGAAATTTCTTAATAAAATGTAAATTATGCACATGTTTTTGTATAGTAGATTTTAACTAATTATATGAGGTTGTTTATTCTCTGTGTAGTATTTCTGTAGTATTTTGTCCGCTATAATTATTGTGTGGTGGTCTTCATTCTGAAAGAGGAGAGCGGTTTATATTTAATAAAACACGGCTCTTTCCTGCCACTGGTATTTTTTAATAGTGTTGACAGGCACTGTTATTTTTGAATCGACCAGATAATTAACATTGGCTAACTTTTTTATGATTGTGACTGGTCGATTGCAAAATATTTGAAGTTATAAAAAGCGCGCCAATGGCTGTTAGCCAAACACCTAATTACGACAAGTTGCTGTGTCCAGTATGGCTTATGGAGTTGAGCGCGCTGGTTTGTATTTCCAACTGTGATATGGCCTCTCCATACCACAATAAAAGTGCCTTTGAAACTATCCAAGTGGAGTAAGTGCCTCTTCTTTTACTTAAATAGGAGACGAGATTTTTGTATGTACTTACACATCTTTGCTCAAATATACCCGTTCCCGGGTATTGGTTGGAGCGAATGCACAAATATTCACTTTAGCTGAACACAAGTGAACAAATTTTTGTGACCAACGTTACAAATCCATGTACAATTGGAATATATTTTATTTTTTATTGTCACAGTTGATTGTGAATATTTTCTAACTTAAAGTTCCGAATCAGCTCGAACTTTTTTGTCTTTACATCAAAAATCTGTAACTTGTACTTTAAATACAATATTGAACATGCTTATTTTGTTTTTATTTTCAACGACTGAACCATGCTTATCCAATACAGGAGATCAGCGTAAAATGTCGCCAATTATATTAGGTTTTGGAAGTTGATGGATATTCTATATTTGTATAAATTGGTGTGTGACTCAAAATCTCTGTCTTGCGTGGCAGGATATTTTACTCAACTAAATTTGAAGTCTATAAATTTATCTCTACTTTAAACCTCTAATCATTTTTTACCTAACGCTGAAAGGAGTCAAATTTTTAAGCATAATTTTGGCCTCTTATTCTTTTTATTCGATTCAAACTCTCATTCTTATTAATCTGACATTTTTCGGAAAAGGTTATCTTCAAAAATTTAGAATCATTTGCTGTATTTGGTATAGACCGCCAAGGATGCATTTCTTAAAACCTGCCTTGTAATTCCTACAACAAAAACTGATAGTACGTAATTCTGCGAACCACTGCAGAGAAGGATCGTCCTGCCGCGTCCAATGAGTCACCGCCTACCCGACCTTTCGCTAAATAGGTGTTGCTCTATATAGAATCTTTCAGCCGTTAGTAATTTGATCAATCGTAAGGAATAGGGATAAGTGGAAGTGATCGTAATCGCAGTAATGGGGCTAAGGTAGAAGAGAGGCTACTTTGGCCTAAAGTTACCGTAAGAGCAAAATCATAAAGATAATCAATGTATGGTTCAAAATTGTTAACAAGGTCATTTCATATAATTATCTTAAAAGTAACAACATGCAAAAATGTTGTGCAGCGCGGGAAAAAGTAATAATTATTGTTTTGCGTTCTTGGTAGGAGATTTGACCCTCGACCGTCATTTTGATTTGTAAATTTTTATTACAATTCTACACCGATAACAATATTTTTATTGAAATGGAAAACTTCCTCAAAAAGCGGGAGAGATTACAAAAAAGTCTTCGGTATTGTGATGCAGAGGAAAGATGGAATACCCTAGCATTAAAGATTCAAGGGATATTCCTTTATATACACTAGTATGTAGTCTTCTTTGGATAAAAGTTCCGCTATTAAATTGACTTCCGATTCGGATCTCTGGGCGAAGCATCGACATAAATATCTGCGTTATTAGAAAGGCATCCGGAGAGAAACATGCAATGTTAAGTTATTAGTTAAAGTTAAAAAACTTGAAGATTGAAATGAAGAAGAATTGAGTAGATGTGATAAGTGCGAGCGAAGTAAAAAGGGAGGGACCGGGTGAAATAAGAAGTCGAAAGGTTACAATATCTTACTCAGGTAATTAAGAAGGTAATAATAGGATAGGATAATTGGGAGTAATAGATAGTAGTGAGTAACGATGGAAAGAAAAGAGTACGGAAGGTTAAGTACAAAGATGATTGATTGGTAGCCTCAAGAATTGGAAAAATAGCAAGAAACTTAGTGATAGTACAAGTTTATATGCTCACGTTTACATGTGACGATGAAGAAGTTGAATGTATCTGTGAAGATTCTGAAAATGCACCAAATTTCCGAAAATGAGGATTCATACAAAATGCAGGATAGGAGTACTACACTAGGATAATTATGGATAACTGGAATGAGAGGGAGTTGTATGAGAGGGAGAAGATGGGAGAGTGGTGGGAAAATTTGGATTTGGAGAAAGAAAAGAAAGGAAATGTATTATTCGGTTTTTGTAAAGACAAACGATTTTATATATCCAACGTATTGTTTTAAAACCATAAAAGAAGAATATATTCACGGGAGTTCGTCACCAAAGAGATCGTATTATGGTAGAGGGCAGATACAGGAATTCAGTGACGAGAGAAATTATCGAGGGTTAATATTGCCGACGATGATGTACTGCTAATAATCGAAATGAAAACAACGTTGGCGAAGAAAGAAAAGGCAAAGATATTGCGTAAATGGAAGTTACAGAAGATGAAGAAACTTGAGGAAGGAAGAGTGGGTGAAATACTAAACTAGGAAATTATTAAAGGCAATAAAATAATGAGAAATAAGTTAAAACATGGAAAAGAGCAATGGACATGTTGACAGTAACAGCGGAGAAATAAATTGGGCACTATAAATGTCCTAGAACAAGAAAAACGATTGGTAACATCAGAGATGCTGAAGAAAATGGAAGAATGAAGGCAGTACAAAAATAAAAGTGGGGAGATAATAGACCAATGCCCTATAAATTAAACAATGAGCTGAGAAAATAAACGAGTAAGGCTATAGAAAATGGTGAAAAGAGGAATTTGATGATATAGAAAACCTACAAATGATAGGACAGTCTGATTTGTTGGATGAAATGGTAAGAATATCGACAGAAAATAAAAAAGATAGAAGAAAAAAGGAAATGATTGATGGGAAAATATGGGAAAGTATCACGTGAGGAAAAGGAAATGAAAAGAGTTGTGATGAATATATGAAAAGGTTGTATGAAGAAAGTTATAAACAGGAAGATATTGTCATAGAAGAGTATGTTCAAGTAGCAGAGGAGGAGAAAATCACTGAAATACTTCAGCCTGAAATAGAACATGCAATGAAAGATACGCAAAATACCATATCAACCGGAATAGATTAACTTCATATAAGATTCTTTAAATGTTTAAAAGAAGATGTTTTAAATGTTTAAAAGAAGATGTACGAAGGAAATAGTAGAAATGTGCATTGCATCATCGCTAGCCGGACTTCGTGGAAAGACATAATGAAGGAAAGGAAAAAAGAACTTCGTAATTTTCAAAATATTCTTTCACAACGATCGGTTTCGTTTATAACGCCATAATTAGAATTATATGATAATGTCGATTTGTCTGAAATCGGTCACTTTGAATTAAATATTTTGGAAATTCCTTTCTATTGAAGAATAAAATACATGACGAAGGCTCCTGGCCGGAGAACTTCGTCAAGTCTGTTATTATACCAATTAGAATAAAGAGGTTGTTGTTGTTCCCAACTCTCAAAAGTAGTTGGAAAGTGTTCTTTTTTGGGATGGGAGGTTTACAGATGTGGTTAGAAAAAGAATAGCATTGGCCAAGGAAGCTTTCGTGAAACGAATGGAACTGATGACTCGAGGTCTCGATAAAGGAATACGGAACAGATTGGTAAAATCCTTGGTGTAGAGTGTTTTGCTATATGGGTGTGTGAAACGTGGACATTACGAAAGAAGGATATCAAAAGACAAGAGGTATTCGAAATGTGGGTATGGCTAAGAATTGAAAGGGTAAGTTGGGTCGATAGAAAAACAAACACAGAGGTACTATAGGTGGTCGAGGAAGACAGCGTTTTAATCAAAGTAATTAAACGTCGACTGAGGAAGTGGGAGGCCAAATATTGAGGGGAGAGGGATTGTTAAAGAATCTTATTGAAGGAAGAATACAAGGGGAAAAGCAGATAGGAAGACAGAGACGAAAGTTAGATGACATAAAAGGGTGGGGTGGGTTACCGGGAGATGAAGGAAATGGCGATTAGTGGAGAATATTAGGACACATGAATTCACCGAAAGGTAGAAAACTTATGATTATGACCAAAAGGTGTGAGGTTCATAGAGCGATAATCATAAAATTGCTGCTAAATTATTGTTAAGAATATTACATCGGTGAATCTTAAAATAATGAAGGAAAACATAGTTTGGATGTAGAAGAAGAGATACCAGAGAATCCATGGCTAATTCAGGATGATGGGAAAGCAGTATTGAGAAATAAGAAAACGAATTATAGTGATAATTATAGCACGGCTTTATTTCAGGGCGAGATTGAGACTGAATAGTTTCTTCTTATATCTAACCCTATGATATTACAGATTTTAAGGAAGTTCTTTTGGGAGTAAAACAAGATAAAAAGCAATAACAAGAAGGAGATATTAAATGGGTTGCAAAACCCAACGTCTGTGCTCCAAAAAATAAAACCGAAAAGTAGGAAAACACCCTCAAGAAGGAGGGTTGAAAAACCTGAGAACGTACTGATAGTAGCTACTAAAATTTAAAATAGGAGGGGATAGTGAAAATACGAAAAAGAAAAGTATCAGCATCAGGCTTAAAAAAAAGCAATATACGTAAACGCACAGTCGTTCAAAAAATACAAGTAAGAACATATGTCGAATTGAAATCACAAGAAATGAGTGGTAGAATATGATAGAGCGAAAGAATAGAAAACAAGACAAAAGAACTGAGAAATTGTAAAATGACTGAAAAATAGAACAAGTCACATGATACAGAAATTTAGGGAGTATGCTAACAGAGAATTTGAAGAGTGACTTAGAATTATTTTTAGGTAAAAATCTCTTGGTATAACCGAGTCTAAATTTACAATAAAGCTCGATCTTTTCGGCTCGAACTAGAAGCACTAAGAACAATTTTGGGATTTATTTGCAAGTATCCCAAGGGGAGAGAATCCTGTTTTAGTAATTCTTTTTTTCATATTTTCATTTCGCTCTTCTTTATAGATCGTATTCGATCGTAAGTCATTGATATTTTTAAAGTTTTTAAAATTTTCTCTTAATCGGGCTGATGATTTTGATTATTGATTTAATATTGATGTTATAAATTTATGATTTCTGATTTTTTGTAACTACCAAAGTACATAACAGACTGAAGTTACTCTCTTGCGGATTCAGATCTTTGACCGAAATATTTTGCCGCCCAAAGCATTACTTGGATCGCTTGCATTTTCGGACCGGCCTTGCCTAAGTAGAGAGTAAAACTGATCTTAATATACAGAGTTTTCCCTTCAAAGTAATAAACTGACCACAAGAATGAGCGAGAAAATTTTGTTTCCCCGCGCTCCACTCTGGAATTTTTATGCCGAACATTCATCGGAGCGGCAATTTATTTAAAAAAGTAAATGCGAATGAAGAAATGGCTTCCTGCCATCACGTCAAATCGTCTCCGTCAACTTGCGATTCCTCGTGTCCGTCATTCAGAAATTCCCTCTCCTCGGAATGCCGTCTATGCGAATCCCAGTATTCGAATGCAGGCGCACGCTTTCCGCCTTTAGCAATCTTCGGTTCGAAAGAATGAAAATTTGACCAAAGAACAATGGGATTGCACTGCGGAGAGAATAACGGAAGCAACACACGTACTACAAAAGCCCCTCTTCGAGTTTAAGGCCATCCTCCATCGACTCCAAACGCTCGGGAAATAGAAAACAATATAATTTTCCACCGCTAGCTTCTGCCGCATTCTATAAACATTCCTATGGTTAAGAGCTCGCATTCCGAACGGCCTTAGCAATTGAAGTGTGGTGGAATTTCTCATCTCTGCCGCATTCACGTCAGCTCAGGAAAGCAGACAGCATCAGGAGCGCTTCTCTAGCGTCCCGACCGAGATGTGAATTTCACTTGATACGGAGAAATTCAATCAAGGCGTGCTCTTCATGTCGCTTCCGTTCTGCGTCAAATATGATATTTCAGTGTGATGAGGTGGCTTCGTGAACCCTGCCCTAGATGTGTGAGCCAAGATCCTTAATTACGAATTCCAGTGTCAGTTGGAATTGAATCCGAAATGTTGGTTTACAATGCAATACGATACGTCGTTATTGGTCCAAATTTCTACAAAGGCCCATCTTCCATTTAACCCTTGTCAGAATTTGGCATAAAATACGAATATATGGAATGATATAGGATTTTAAACTAGAATATAAGTGGACAAATTTTTTACAAGTACGATGGAAGTAGGAGTCAAAGGAAAAAAAGCTAAATTTTTATCACAGAATAAATTTTTCCGCTGCATAAAAACACCCACGAAGAGGATGTGGAAAACTCGCAAAAGTTAAAGGAGAGAGCATAAACAGAAATAGAGAGATTAAATTTATTATTATTAATTACATTAAGGGATTGTCAAAATTTCAAATGTAATTAACGTATACTATTAATACGAGTATCAGAGCATAATTATTCTTTATCAATGAAAGTTGAGCATAGAATTAAATTTAGGGCATAGTATGAATAGTTAAGTCCCAATAAATTATTTGGGTAAAAAATTATTATTTGGATAGTATAAGCTCTAAAAATGACGCGTTCATATTAGCTACTTCGTCTTAACACAGATATTAGCATAATTTTAGATTATTAAATTAAGTTTGACATGCCAATTCGTGAACATATACGGAAGGTTACCTTTACCTGTGATAAAACCCCTTACGTAGGAAACACTATTGCTTAAATTTTTTTAAACGCATTAGAAAAGTTAAGATTTCGGTGAAAGATGTCCCGGGATCGATTACTGGTAGAAGCCTACGTGCGTAATGGTCTATGCTGTCAAAGCACTATTAAAAATACTACCATACTATTGGTTTTACCTGATGGTGTACATATTTTCATTCTTTATATTAAATTTTCAATCCATATTATGTAAACGTCCTAAATATTTATTGTTTGAAACGTCCAATAACGTGATTACTCAAGAAGTTTGTGTTGAACCTTTGCCACTATAATGGTGATCCACTTGCGATGTCCATATTGAGCAACAACGATCAATATTTGTCTGTATCAGAAGTTCAGTTAGACATAAAGATTAGTTTGACATCGAATTCCTAATACATTTAATACGATGTTTATAAAAGAAAAAATTGTGCAAAGACGCATTCAAGATGGGGTATGAATTTACTATCTATATCCTAATAAATATTTTGAAATACATTGTGATTTAGTTCGGAAATCTTTATCTTAATGACTGAATTCGCATTCGGTATAATTCTTTGTGGTTTTCAGTGAGTATTACTGTTTTTTCCAACTAGCGAAATCAAACCTAAACCCCAATTTTGAGAAGGTCAGTTAATGAATATAATTCAAAACACCTGATAAAGTTCTAAAATTTTATAAAAGACAATGAAAATAATAATTAAACAAAATCTTGTGCAATAATTTAGGGAAATACGGTCCTATTTCGTTTTTATCGCGGAGCAAGAGAAACATCCCTAACTTTGTTTATTAGAATTAATAGCCCATAAGTAGATTTTCATATTAAAACTTGGAACTACGCTCGCAGAAATGAAAAACTGCGTTGAAGATGTTTGCTTTTACTTTCGTTTTTAAATGTGTTTCCTTCATGGCGTCAAGATTCAAGCTGGCAATCATATTTATATAGAAATGGACATTTTCTTTAATATATGTGTCATTTTTTCTTCGTTATCACTCGTTCGGAGTAGAATAAACCTTTCCAATTGGAAGTTGATCCGCGGAGGAGAATTTCAAATAACAGGAATTCTGAAAGTAGTTCCGTTAACGCGTAAGAGATGCCGCTTTTAGCAGCGAGACTGGCAGAGCTACCTTGCAGCGATCGCCGGAACTGAGTTTGAGAGTTATGTGCTCAGCGCGAATTTGGAATTTGGAGATGGAGCATACTCTCTGACTTCTCCTTTAGAAGCTAGCGCGGCATATGAGCTTTTAATGAAATAGTGCTTCAAATACCTACGGACAGGAAATACGAATGGATGTTCTTTAGTTTTCATACAACTTTTCTCATAAATTTGAATCTGTTACTGAAAATAAGGAAAGGTAATATACTCGTCGTGGTACTTTGGCTCACGACGGCCTTAGTTAACGACGCACTTGGTTAACGACGTATGGTTGAGATAAAAAAATGTCTTGGGTATCGACACAGGCTTTGGTTAACGACGCCTTCTGGGAAAGACTGACAATTAAGAACTTCTTCCACGACTGTTTATTTTATTAAGGATAATTTTTGTTGAAATTGTAATTGAATAAATCATACGTACTTTATTTCAATGACATTTGAATGAGTTCTATCTGCATATTTGACATGGGGAATGGTTCTCGAAAATCGCGTCTTGGATAACGCCGGTTTTGGTTAACGACGACAATCTTGGAACGGATTTCCGTCGTCAACCAAGGTATCACAGAATATTTGACCAAAGAGCCTTGCGGCTTTAGACCCACGTAGAAATAGAGGCGAAAAATACCCACATAACTGGGACTCGATGCCAGATCTCTCAGTTTCCGGGCAGGTATCCTAACCACTAAGCTACTATGTCGAGTCAATTCGCTCTGTCGTGAGTTGGCTAGCTCAATCAGGACCTCTGGCGGTGTTTGGTGCCACTTGCTCCGCTCACAAAGCATCCTGTTAACAGAGTGGAATTGACTCGGTTTGGTATTGTAATTGTTAGAATATCTGTTCGGAATGTGGAAGACCTGTGTTCGAGTCCCAGTCCCATTATTTCCTATTATTCCCATGAATATATAATAAAAACTACACGGTAACTTTTCCGTGTACGGACGGAACATTACCCTGATAGTTTCTCATCGATTGCTTGATAGAGTATTCCGATGACGACCTAAATAAATGGGGATGGAAATATTATTCCCATGTAATGTCAAAATATAATGATGTAATAGATATATTTTGATTAATATTCGCATTACGGCCGAAGAACTAAGTAAAGTTAGCTGTTAGTTGTACAGGTATAGGTATATTTTATTCCTTCGCCGTTTCTGTCATGATTTATCTTCTTTCTGGACACAGAAAACTAAACAGTTAATAATGTGCTCGGTAAAGTGATTCATTACATTCTGATCATGTTTTCTCTTTTGCGAGATAAGTGATTTTGGACGTGTCATGAAAAATGGATTGATCTGCCTTGATAAATGAAAGCTGGACTTCGTATTTTCCGCAATTTTTTTAAATATTGGACCAGTTTCGGCCTTGCAGCTATCTCTAGACTTTACCTGCCTTAGTGACATTTATTTGTTTAAAAAAGCCGAAATTAATATTTAGTAAATCGACTTATACCTCCGACAGCAAGTCATTTATATTAACTTTACATATTCTCTTTATACTGCGAAAACATAATAGAATATTAACCCTTTCGCTACTAAACAGAAAATTTAAATCAACAAAAACCACTATATAAAACATCAGAGCTGTCCGGAGGTCCAAAGAAAGAAGTAAATTAAATATGTAAGCAGAGGAAGTGAGCATATAGGGAACTGTAGGATGCGCGTTGCCATGGCACTCCCGTGAGGGTATGCCGCTTTAGAGGCCATGGAAGCACTAAGTGCTACAGTTTTATCTGGCCTTCCATCTAATTCCACAAATCAACATAAATTATGCACATAAATATGCATTGCCGTGCTTGTTTCCCCCAGATGAATACGTATCGATTTCAGGGGAAATTATGTTGCAGCTAACTACGCGAATCCATAAATTGAGATGAAACAATGGTACAGATTGTGAGGGAAATTTCCTGTGCCTTAGCTTTTACGAAAGCTGGAAAGTAGCGCTTATTAGCCTTTATAAACTTGACTGGACTGAAAACTTCCCGCACGATAACCGAGTAACATTGATATATAATTTAAAATTTAGTAGACTTTATGTGGTTACTCTCGTCGCCATTTCCTTCGATTCTAGTAATTTTTGGATGTGTGAGAGGTTCATTTGCAGATTTTTATCGAGTTGTTATTCAACTTTTCGATATCCAATCATTCACTTTCTCTTATTTTATTTTCCTATCAAAAGAAGACAACGGTGCTAGTAGTTAACGGTAAATAGTAGTTTTCCTAAGTGACTTATTTTTCAATCCGATGTTCATATTTCATGCATTATCTTAGTTCTTCCTCGGATGCTTACGAAGATGGACAAGGAGCAATTATCTTTAATCCTTCTTTTGAAGGGAGAGACCGTCATGTATGGAATTTGTATGTCAGTTAGTTTTTTGACTTGTTCCTGCATTCGGTGCATTAGGTCTTTGCCTGATGTTTTGAAAGTCTATTATTGTCACGTGTAATTTGTCACATGCCAGAATTTGCTATATGTAGGACCTAGTCAAGTAGGCATCCCTTTGAGAGATGTGGCCAAGCCAGGCGGCATGGTTAATATGTATCCAGCGTTTCGACCCCCACTCCACTGTATTGGGTTACTCTTCTAGACCAGAAATCGTACTACATTACATTTAGGCCTTAAAAAATATGAAGTCCCTTCAAAAGTGAGGCGGGGATCGATCAAACAAGCGTAGTGTTACTGTACTTAAAAGGATCATCGAATTTCGTTATTTTCCTGTCATTAAATAATATGGTTGTACCACCTGAAAGTATGAAACATAAAAATAATTTTTTAAATGTTTGACCTGCAAATTTTCTGATCACTCGATGAATATTGGTGGCAATCCTAAAACTTCCTAAACCTTTGGTTAGGTAACATAAATTGAGCTTCTTCATCGCTCATTAGCATTAAAGACTCTTCATTGTAGTACTTTCTTTGTTATTTAAAACTTATCGACGAAATTCTAGTCGCACGTATTTTCTATTATGAACTTTTCACCTCCCACTCGTTGCTGAATATGGTGCTTCGCATACTTCTGATGTGGATGAAGGAAACAAGCATAATGAAATTATACATTTCTATCTCTATTCGTATTATTTCAGAATTAGGTTCGGTTACACAAAAATTGTGAAATGTTGTTATATGTCCGTAAAGTAAAGCTTATAATTTTTATTTAAAGTTCAGTTACAGACTGAGTTGCCAAATTTATCCAGTTGTACATACAATTAATAAAGTTTCGAATTTGAATTTTCGCGAATAAACATATCAATCGCTTTTGATACGTTATTCTTGACAACTCCTCCGAAAACAATTATGTATATATGTACTACTACATTGAAATTGTTATTATATGTTAAACTGCAAATTTCAGTAACACTGAGCATTAACGCATGTATTTTGTAGACATTTTATGGTAGTAAGTTATTGGAAATAGGTTTCCATGAAGTTTCAACTTCAATTTCATCCAAAAAAAGGGAATGAAAAATTAATTATCTATTAAAAATAAAATGCGATGGCTGGGTTTCATGGTCCCTTCCTTGGAATACAACCTTCTCGTGGAGGAAGTGCTCGCGTGTTCCTATGATCTAGAGAGCTAGTATATTGGTGGGAACTTTGTTCCTACTGGGGTCACCCATAGTCAATATAGGTAGATAGAATAGAAAGGTAGTCATTTCCTCCCATACAGGAGGTGAAGGAAAAGGAGATTAGTAGAGAATATAAGGGTAGATGAACCTAACGAAAGGTAGAAAACTCATTATGATGATGGAATTCGTGGAACGACTTACTAAGATGGTAAAATAACAAAACTTTCTATGATCCACAGTAGAGATTTATTATTTCGACAGGTTTCGACCATCGACGGATTTTCAGCTCATGAACTTTAGGATCTCTCAGCAAAGTTATCACCTTAGCACCGATGACTTTTCATACAGAAGGGCCAAGTTGATGAACAACTGAAAGACAACAGGAAAACAGGTTGAAAGTTCTTTTATCGAAGGATTTAAATTGAAAGGGTAGTATACAATTGAGATATTTTACGGAAAACAAGAAGTGTTTCCTGAATTAACCATTGAAATTCAAATCAGTGCTAACACTAAATATTTAATGCCGTAAGGCCGGTTTTAAATGTCTGTGTATGAGATTTTTGTGAAGGTTATCAATCGATTGCAAGAAAAACGTTCGCGAATGACATTTCCCTTCAAAATAGTTACGTTTCACAGCTGATTAGTAAAGGGAAATTGTGCGCAGCTTTTTTAAAGCCGCCAATGAAAATCTCCGTCAAAAGCTGAGAAAGTCGAAGCATTCTCTTGCCCAATAATTCAGATTGACACGATAATCGCTGCGGAAAAATTTTGCGCTTTCGCGGAAATGTTGGAAAAGTGGTCCCTTTCGATGGACCCGTATGCAAAGCTAACGAATGGAGACATAATGGTGGGCTACTACATGTTTGCGAAGCTTCAGAGCTTTGTTTGGATAAAAATTGCCACCCCAATTTAAGTGTCAGGGCATGTACGAGAGAAGTATTTTGACAAGAACGCAATTTCGACTGCAAGGCGCGCCTTTGAGGTAAGCGTGTTTGACCTTTTGACAGGTGACCAGAAAATGTAATGGGTTTAGCTCTTGCAAATTGGAAAGGAAGTTTGGTCGAGGAAGAAATTTCGTCCAAAAGAAGAAAATACAATTCGTTTCAAGAATATTGTTTTGGTCTGGGACGGCTTTACCGATAGGGGCACTAGACGCTAGCCGAGGGCTTCGAAGGAGGCCAAAAAAGGACGTTTGGTTGTTTTTTAAGTGAGTTGTCCATTGTTGGGGAAATGGTGCATACGCATAGGACCTATGATTGCTAAATTCGCCCGTTTGTGGCCTACTTAACTCTTATATTTTCTCACATTCTGTACGACTTATAGAAAACAACTACGACTATCAGGACTTTTACACAACCCCCTTCTTTGTGGGTGCTATCCTGCTATGGATTTTTTTCAAATTTTTGTCGAATTGAGTTATCTTATTATTATTATTAACTTAAGTAATTATTATCATTTTACTAACTTTTTTTGCTTTGACGATGAGTTCAATGGAAGAGATTTCTCCAAAGTCTCAATTTCGCCCAAAATAAAGACGTTATTTATTTATCCATTTAATAATAATAATAAATATCTTTATTGAAAGGCGATATTGAGACTTCCTAGTCCCTTCTTACCATTAAAAGACTATATAAAAATAAGCCGATTCCGTTGAGCTAATAGACCCGATTGTCTTCCCGTAAAGAAAATGAATTTTAGTAGGACCCTGGTTAACAATGTCAATCTGTACCGCTATTCGGTCGGTGGAATAAGACTGTTATCCGAATAAAGACTCACGTTGAAATTCAAGGGTTATTTTCATTCGTTTTCGGACTAAATTTTAAAGAAAATTCGTGAAAAACAATCATTCAGCGGTTCTGTATCACGGGTAACCCGTGTCCCAAGGGATGTCCCATGGACCAATAGCTCTATCTCCGAGAAAAGGTGCTTTCCGTCCCGGTATCTTGCTTTCCCGGGATCCTGTAGGTAAAACCAACTTCCCGTTTCCCGGAAAGGCCATAGTATATCCCGGAAAATCTCGATTTTTCTCTCCAAGTAAGTTTAATTCCTTTCTGAGCATCCCTCCCAAATCTGTAGAAGCAGAAATATCAATGCTTTCACCTGGCATAACCAATATACACTCATCCCTAAGTTATCAAAGTGTCAACACTGTTTCTAAAGAGTCATTATAAACAATGTAGTTCATACAATGTACTGATTTTAATAGTGTATGTTTTCGCAGTTTTGATGAACATTAGTAAAAGTAAAATTTATTAACTATTATTTTTTACTCAATGTTATACAAATTATTTAAAATTTGCTTGTAATTAATTTACTTGTTTTTTGTGGAATTTTTGTTCTTTATCAAATATAATTTTATCAGGTTAGAAATTAATTTCATAAATCTTAAAATGAAAAGAATTTTTTTAAATTTCACCGCCAATTTGACTAAAAGTTATAATCCCGGCAAATTCCTGGAATCTCGGGATGACAATTTTTTCATTCCGATAATCCCGGTATGATTAAATATCCGGGAAATGACAAGCTGTACGTAGTAGAGAGACCCTCAAACGATATTTTGCCTCCGAAGCATGTGTTTATATACCAGAAGTAAGGGAAATTGAAAGTCATAAGCCTACCACGTGAACCATTGAGTCAAACATCAACTTGCACGATCAACTTACAAAAAATATAGTCCATTAATCGAAATTCCTATGAATTTGCTGAAGGAAAATGTCAATAAGGACTTTATCTTTTAAATTTTTAATGCTCTCAAGAGTTTTGCGTAGTTGCGAAATTGTTATTCTTTTAAAGTGTTTCATCGGCTGTTTTCTTAGCCCTAAAGATTGGATCTGAATTTGGTGAAATATATTTTTGGTTTCTCGGAGTCATGATTTCTGTCTAAAAATTAAAATTTATTAAATTTACTCAATGCAAAACTTTAGATACATTTTTTGAAAAAAGGTACTCACCACAATTTTTAGACTCATTTTAAGCTCAAGCAAGACTTATCAGCAGAAATGGACATCATTATAATGTAATGTAGCTTTTGTTAAGAACATTTCTCTCAGCTGGATTACAGCGCGAAATATGTTGTATCACATTAATGGATTTCGGTTTGGAATTACCGGGTAATGGTCCAGAAATTAACATGTTTAAATTTATAAACATAATTTGATACAATTTACGTCAGAAGGAATGATAACTGAAGAGAATTGGGCAAACTTTCGCCATCGTCTACCCTAACCTAGAAAACGTTTTAATCAATGTAGACATTATAATAAAAATCCTATTATTACTATTTGAAATGCGTTAAATTCTCTGCACCCTGCAACATTTTTATTGGAACAAAGCGGCCCACAGGGAGCAAACCCTGGATCTCTTGATCTCATTAAGTTCACGTAAAAACAGACCGGGTTTAGATTAACCGGATTACCCTCTAATTTCCATTAAAGAGTTATCTTAAAGTTTAGAGATATGAATGAGGTTCTAACTTTAACTTTAAAAATTTTATCTTGCTCAGGGAAATTTGATTTTCAGGATTCGTTATGAAGTTATTTCCAACTTATAGGATCTAAATATATGAAGGGAATTGAAGCTGCAGCTTCTCTCCCCTTTTTGAAAAGACTTTTTACTCTAAAATTCCGAAAAAATTCTCTTTCCCTTTGATTAACTTTGCAAAATTAGCGTATGCGTATCTTATTCTTGTCCTCTTACGAAGTAGTTACCTACATTTTCTGGCCTAAATTTGTTGTTAAAATAACCTAACACCATGGTTTGATCTGAGGATATGTATGACGGCATGTGGTTTTGAAAAATGTAATATTAACGAATTCTTTAAAACTCAGACAAGATTTTTTTTATGGTAATACAGTTTAGTAAAAGATAAAACTACTCTAAAAATTAAGATGCCTTCATTCGTGAAAAGGAAACTAAGTTTCTAATTATAAGAATACTACTAATTGGAAATATAAATAATTTCCAGAAAACCTGCGGAAGCCATAATACATCGTTTTCTTTAATTACATCGTATATTTCTAATTATATTTCAAGGGGCGAAAGCTGAACATGTGGTTTAAGAGATGTCTTCCCTAATTCACACTTAAATCGTTAAAACGGGAATGGTAAACGGGAGATTATTAGAGAATTAACTCCCATTAACCGGTAACAAAAAGACTTAAAAGCAACCGACAATGACAATTCAATCATCTAAGAAAATTAAGCACGCAACTGCCTTTTAATTGGCGTTTTTGCGTATTAAATTATTTAATGGCCTTTTAAATGGATGTCAAATGCGTTTCTACACGCATCCCAAAGAGCCAATAATGGAAATGTCAGAACCCAGACTTTTAATTACAACATTGCGTCCCTCATTATGTTTCAATCATGTCTGTTTAGGACAATTTTCTTCCTAACGAAAATTTTTGGTGTGCTAGTCACGGTAAAAATTTTACATAAATGAAGTTTTGAAATTACCTAAAATGCGCTGTACACGAGCTCTCTCTGAGATTGAATGGAAGAAGCAGAATGCATTAAAGTCCGAATAGTAGTTTTCTAATTTTCTCGTTGTAAGAAATTTACGTTTACAAGGAAAATATCTTCGACTTTTTGAAATCTTAATGTTAAAAATCAAAGACTGTATGAAAAGTTAAATGAGTTTCCTCGAGAAAGTAATGGTTAGAGTCATCATTTACCTTACCCATGCAATATACTCGTGTGTAATAAGTAAACAGATCATCTCTTTGCTGAAACTCGCATTGCGATTTAAAGTATGGATCAAATGCCTCTTTCTAGCTTAAACTGCAAGCATATAACTTTATTAGTGCATAAAATTACTAATTATTACGGTGGAATAAATTACATTTTCTTGAAATATTCAAATCGTAATTTTTTGACCACTTTTGGGCGCAGTTTAGTGTAAGAACCAGGACTAACACCGGACTATGTGATACCTGATGATGACTCAATGACTCGAAACAATGGTCGTCGTCCAATAAATATTGTAGTTTATAAAAGATCGACTTTTCCTTGTTCCTTCATGGAATCCTACCACGAAGTCACGGCCTACGGCCCAACCAGTTGATTCTATCTCAGTTTAGTGTTTTTATCATCATTAAATTTGTTCGATTTCGGAATCGGTGAGATGAGATTTGTAACCAAAAGAAAATTAAGAATTTTTGGAAAATGTTTTGAACGAAATATAAGCGTAAGGTTGTCAAGGAAATTAAATTTGTACCGTTTCGAACTTTTTTATATTCGGAAAGTGAGGATCGGTTAGTTCACATAAGGATCAAAATTTATGGATCGAGATGACGTATTTAACAAAAATCTGACTCAAATGCACATTTCCTCCGAAGGTGATGCAACACAGCAATGGACCAGAAAGTCTAATATAACGGCATATACATTCTCTGCTATACGCCGAAACAAGTTCAACAGGCAATTTTTGCTTATTTGCTCACGGACACAAGCTGTCCTGAGATGTTGGGCTGGCAACAAGTATTCTATGTCTCTATACAAATATGTGTAATCCATCTAGTGATCCTCCGAGAAAATATACAGAACTTTTGTAATTCCTCATTAAATTTGAATCTGCGATTTTTTATTATTCTTTTTATTATTTTTTATTATCGTTGGAAAGCGTCTATTTTAATGTTTTTGAATTACTGTAAATCAGTTCAGGAGACAGCTCACAGCCCAAAGTACGAAAGCTTGTTTAAAATAAATATTGGAAGATTGACAGTTTGATGAAATTTCGCGGAAATAATTAACTTCGCAGCTGCTTTCCTGCAATAAATTTTAACTATTTTATCACAAAACATGTATTTAACCGGCAGTTTATTAGTAAATTATGAATTAAATACATAGAGGTAGTAGTAATATTGTGTAAAAATGCTTTGAAAGGTAGGGTCATTTTGCTTGTATGGGCTCCCACCAGGAATCGAACCCGGGACCGATTTCACCAATGGAGAACCCAACACAACTCACCTATCTATCCGAGAGCCCAAACAATAAATTCGTACACTTTTGAATCAGAAAATGTAATTTATTTCATTTGCATTGTGAGAATAAAACAAAAATATTTGGTTACGTTTGAGGGATAATGAGGTGATTTACACCGGTAGATCCCAACATTAAATACGTTGAGACGTGAGTTACGTAAACGTGCTCTATTGAACAGAAATAAGCCACTGCCGGAGTGATTCGAGATGCAATGTAACGTGATTAATAATGCCAGAGGTCTAATATGATGTTACTTGCGTCAGAGATGGAGGAACAGAGAGCTTAACGTAGTTCCGAGATCGGAAACAATCACCAATCGAAATTCATCCTATTCGGTTGCGGTCGTTAGGACAACTGCCCTCAATGGCTCCCATAATTTATCCTGTTGAGAGACGGGAACGAGCGAGAATTACTCTGTCTAGGCGAGAAAATTAACGGTTTTCCTCTCTCCATTACATATCATGCGGGCGTTTGATATATTACGGATTTCGATCGAGCCGATCTCTTGGTTTTCCTTCATTCTGTTCTCTTTCAGAGTCAGCGCTCCGACGGAAATGAAGAAATACGGTCTTTGGAAATAGCATTTTCCTGTAAAATAGTTCCACTTATCGACATTTGGCGTATTTTGGCAACTACGCTGCCATCTTCAGGATAGAAGAATAATTTTGAGTAATGAGTTATTGTGTTTAACAATACGAATAATTAGTATGATGAGTTATGATTAACAGACTGCATAATCAGTTATTCTTGTCCCCCGAAGATGGCAACGTTGTTGCCGTAATACGTATTGAGAACAATACTTGCAAAGCGCGACCACGGAGAACTCTCACCCCTGCTGGTTGGAATTTTTCAACGGTTAGTTTGCTCGCAAACAACGGCTTTTTAGAGCTTTTCTTTAAGCTTAATATGCTTATAGAGCCTTTCCGATGAGTGAGGTGGTTAACCACCTCAGGCACCTCTCGACAGTTGCGGTATAATGAGTATTCATTTTTAGTTGAAGGTGTTGGTTAATAACTAACTTTTTCGCGCAATTTCGACTCTATTTAATTGAAGTAACATGGAATAAAATAAAGGCCGCAATACTAGACCAATATGACTGAATATGAATATTAGACCAATATGACAAAATTTCACGATACTGTTCCGCAAACTCACAGGTTTTCCTTCTGTAAATAATACTCTTTTCCTTCCCTATTCGTTGATTCTGTCTTGAACCCATCTCCACCCTCTTTCCCCTCGACAAATGGGACTCCCCGCCTCGATGCCATTGGGAGGAAAAAGACCTTGTATTTTTCCGCTATTATGGTGCTCAATTTTCTCCATCTTTTCCGCTTTATCGTACTCTCTCTGTCTCTCTGTTTTTCAGGCAGATAATGAGAGATGGAAAAACGGAAATTGTTTTATGCGCTGAACCGATACGATTACTCCTTTTCCGTTGGATTCTCCGTGTCTTAGGAAGATAAGATAAAATGATACAGAATTCTTAGAGAAGACTCTTGTAAACTCAGGAAAATCGGAAAGGGAGGAGATGACGTCAGAGAAGAGGAAAATAATTAATTTCTCTGTGAAAAGAAGTAGAATAATTGTTATAGAGCAGCGATTTACTACGTTTTTAATGTGCATATCCTTGGATCGCCTTTGCAAGGAATATCTTCGGTATACTTTTCCTCCAAATAAAAATTTAGATTAAATACTTATGTTCAAGGTATATCTTAAGATCTTTATTGAAGTGACTTGACTTGACTTTTTTTTCTGGGCAGATGAAGCCGAGTGGTCCCCTCTTCGCCTGGCCCAGCGCTGTGCATTACTATTATGGCGAGATTGAGGCTAAAAAGTCGCTTCGACCATTTAACGTGAAGTCAATGATGTTAATAAAAAACATAAATAAACTTGTAAATAGAATTATAGAAGAAAACATTACTTTGGATTTGCAGACGTGATAAACCTAAGAAATATCTTAGGAAAAATATATCCAGAGCAGAGAAACACTCACAAAGAGGGAGGGTGGTGAAAATCTTGCTTAAACCCACTGATAGAACAAGATGTGAAGTTAAATTGTACATAAGGAAATCACTTGAGGAGTATCACAACAAAAATTCACCAAAAATATTTCACTAAAGCAATAAACATCACAAAGATATTAACATTTTAAACAAAACCATCCGAGAATTGAAGTTATTTAAAAATCTAACAAAGAATGTTCAAAAGAAAAATTACTCAAGAAGGATTAAGGAAATTAAAAACAATACGACATCAAAAAATATTTATAAATATGTTATAATTTGGCGAATGAGATCCTGAGGTAAAGAGATATGCCTAGTATGAATAATAAAATATAACACATGTAAGGAATTATAGATTCGTCAGAATCAAAACAAGTATGCAAGTAAAGGAAAGTGTAAGATAACTGCTGGTGATCGAAGTTATTTTGGGTTATTAGGACGAATAGATGATCGATGTTTATGTTTGGGTTAACATGTAAATTGTCTGTAATACAAGGCGTGTGCATTGGCAGATTCGTTGAGAGTATGGAGAAAGCGCTATGAGTGATGGAATGTCAGGAAAAAATTTGTTAAAGCGTTTAAAAATGGACTGGTCTTCTAGTGATTTCTAGAAGGCCCGTTAATTCGTTTCCTTTCCCTTATTTCGGGTTTTAGTCTCTGAGAGTAGGCACGAACCGCCGGCAAAACGGTTCTTCGAGTATTTTAAACCTCTAATTATTAACAGCTGTGTTCCAGTTTCTTTCCTTACATTAATGATGACCTGTGGCCAAAAGTTGGCAAAATAGTTCAACAAAAAATACCCTTTATCCAATGAGTTTTCTTAAGTATCAAAAGTGTTCTCTGTGAAATGGTGGCCTAACTCTCAAATTTTCAGTTTTGCTTACGCAGCGGCAAGCTTCAGGCGACAGATTTCCAAGAGGATGGAATTCAGAAAATATGCTACGACAAGTGCCTTAGCATAAGTGGAAATTATGTTGAAATGTAGATTAAGGTCCAGGCTTTTATATAAAAATAACTTTGTTAAAAATAAATCATCACTGTCTTTTAATATTAAGACGGAACTTACTTAAAAAATATGCTTCGCATAATACTTATGAAAACGTTAATGCTTTAGATCAGTGGTTCCCAAACTTATTTGGCCTACTGCCCCCTTTCCAGAAAAAATATTACTCAGCGTCCCCCTGGAAATTAATTTTTTTTTACCTTTTTCGTAAAATATATTAAAGAAAGGTGTAAATTAGAAACATTGAAGTTTGAAATTATGAACGCGCGCGCGTTTACGCGCGTAAAAACGCTTCCACGCTGCAGTTTTAAATCAATTTAACGGTGAAATTAGGTTTTACATTTACGTTTTAAATTCTTAAGCTTAATTTAAATGGTTAAAGAACGTTTCTGCGGTTGGCCTCTTAATGCTGAATTAAGTTAATTGAGTTATGTTTTCACAAGCCATTCCATGACTTTTTCTGAGGCCCTCGCGAAGTCACAAAATCTCTCTCGTGATCGTAATTCGTAACATATTTGGAATCGAAATCCGCGGGGCCCTGTTAGCGCGGTGCCGCCAGGTGGCGGTAGCGCCCACTTTGGGAAGCACTGCTTTAGATCATCAAATAAATGGAGTAATAGCAATAAATGGAAGAACTTTCCATACTTCTAATGATGTTTAATATTTCCTGAATCATGAGCGCAGGATTGTGTATACCTAAGGCTGGGATTCGTTTTAGTAGAATATTAAACTGATATATCCGTAAGCAACTACTTAATGAGTTATTGTGTTTAACAATACGAATAATTAGTATGATGAGTTATGATACACTTTTATCATAATCAGTTATTCTTGTCCCCCGAAGATGGCAACGTTGTTGCCGTAATACGTATTGAGAACAATACTTGCAAAGCGCGACCACGGAGAACTCTCACCCCTGCTGGTTGGAATTTTTCAACGGTTAGTTTGCTCGCAAACAACGGCTTTTTAGAGCTTTTCTTTAAGCTTAATATGCTTATAGAGCCTTTCCGATGAGTGAGGTGGTTAACCACCTCAGGCACCTCTCGACAGTTGCGGTATAATGAGTATTCATTTTTAGTTGAAGGTGTTGGTTAATAACTAACTTTTTCGCGCAATTTCGACTCTATTTAATTGAAGTAACATGGAATAAAATAAAGGCCGCAATACTAGACCAATATGACTGAATATGAATATTAGACCAATATGACAAAATTTCACGATACTGTTCCGCAAACTCACAGGTTTTCCTTCTGTAAATAATACTCTTTTCCTTCCCTATTCGTTGATTCTGTCTTGAACCCATCTCCACCCTCTTTCCCCTCGACAAATGGGACTCCCCGCCTCGATGCCATTGGGAGGAAAAAGACCTTGNCTTCTCTATTAGAGAAGCTAATAGCTATCCAGGATAGTTAGGGATATAGGTGTTTTACACCTCCTGCCACGCTCCATTGGCGGTTTGCAGGGCTTAAATGTAAATGTAAATGTTCTCTTCGTCTACAAGTTGGCCGCAGTGCCTTGTAAAGAGAGCATGTAAAAAGCACTGCCTTTTTTAATTCGACTTTTATTTCCATTTTTCCAATACCCTTACTCATTCTCTCTTAAACGTATTCTGTCTTATTCATGTCATTTACTAATGTCATCTCAACCATCCCCTACTCATATTAGCTCAAAATACGAGTATTTTCATATGTCAGCCTGGCTATGCCTGGTATGTTTTGCAAATTGTGGTATTCTTGTAATTTTATTATCTCCCCTGGTTGTTCTGTATTGCCTGTCCAATGTATTGTTCAGATTCCCAAACCCTCATCTTCTCAAAAGGTGTCTTCATGCAGTGATAATTTTTCCCAACTATCATAATAATTTTACTTTACAACGCCCGATCAATCCCTTTTCTTGTTTGTATATCATCGATTTCTAAAGCAAAAGGTCTTTTTGGGCCTCACAACGAGACTTATGTTTAGAATCGTTACGGGGCCAACTTAATATGGAAACGTAAATGTAAAAAGTTTAGTTCTTCCCCATACGCCCGAGTTCGAGAGAAATTGACAAGAAAGAAATTAATGCTGCTGAATATCTGTTACTTTCGCGTCCCTGTCACAACGTTTACTGTTGTAGTGTTAGCGTCACAGGATTTGGGGCAAAAGGTCCGGGTTTCGAAGCCTGTAGATGAAGCGTTTTTTTTAGTTTTTTTACTCTTCTCTTTTCGTAATATATAATATAGCAATAATAGCAATTACTGTGATCGGTTATTTTTCCGTTATTTATATTTTTCACTGGGCGGGAAACCGTAAATACGTCGTAAAATATTTCACCGACTAACCCTCACCTCGTACTTGGTACTTCTACGACTTCTTTCTTGCAGAATAAATCACATGATGGTGATAGCTTTATAGTAACAGGAAAAAATCAGGAAAGTTGATGTAAAAACGAGTGATATTTAACAAGCTTTCACTGGAGACATTTTAGGATAGGATCCTAGGCGGCCGTCCGCCAATCGCAGTTTGCGAACCCCCAGAGGGCTCAATCTGCTGCTACGGCAAATTACCTGCCGGTATTTTTCGGGAAGGTCACAGGTATCCTCAAACTGTAAAAATGGGTAATGCTCTGGGTAATAATAGGCAATGAAAGCGTAGTACTTGCCGCACTACTTTCATTTCATGTCTCTTTAAAACATATTCTGTTTGTTTTATCACATTTTACTGCTGTAATCTCAGTCATCCCCGAATTTAAGTATTAGCAACCTTGGCTTAATAACTCTCGATATGTTTGATCCGCAATGAAAGAAGAGACTTATATTACTATGGGTTGAGTATTAATTTGCTGGGTTTCGGAATTGCTAAGTGGGCAACGCGTTCGACTTTGGTAAAAGTGGTCCCATGTTCGATTCCCGTTGGGGGCCTGCTTGCGAAATAACCTCATTTGTCGAAGTACTTTTAGCAATACTACTACTTCTAAGACACTCTTTACATGATTAGTAAATATAAGAATTGCCACAGATCATCAGAATGCGAATCGAAAATCGAAATGGGAAAAAATCCGATTACCAGGAACCGGTTTCCGGTTTCGGTTCTGTTTCATTTGGTTCAGGTTCGATTCTCACTCCAGCAGTGATGACGGTTTTTTCGGTGTCGATTTTTGATTCGCTTCCGGTTCGATTTTCTGCTTGAGCATCTCTGCATTCAAAGTAAGGAGTGACCACAGTCTCTCTCTTAGCTTTGGACTCTTATAGAACTCTTCTTCGAGATAAAGTTGTTTGAACGTACCTCTATCCTCAATCTTCCTCCTTTCCCTCTTGCCTCTCTTTTATTTATCTCATTTCCCCTTCCCATACTTTTCCTTAGATAGGATACGGTATTCTCAATAAACGTTATTACTTACCCCTCATTCTGTTTTTCCGCTCATTGCTTTTGTCACCTCCTCCTCCCTTCCTTATTTCTCATCTCATCAAAATTTCCCATTCGTATCCGAGTAAAGTAAGAAGTTTCCTCGTATCAACGGAGGAAATGAAATTCCGATTAAGACGCGGCGGGGTCGTAACTGTCGGTGGTAACAGTGAGGAAGAGAAGAATGCCCGGAATGTCACCCACTTCTGCAGTGTAGGATGTTTATTTCCCGATCTTTAAAAGGTTTTACGTTTGAGGGGAGGCCCAGAGAGAGCGTGGGAGGGTTTCTTGATACATTTTACCGAATCTGCTGTCTACTGACTGTCCTCGGCGGAACTTGGTCGTAAAAGAGTTGCTTTAGAAAGTCTCTAGGAAGGATGTAGATCAAGATACATGCAAAAAGGAAAGTGTTCGCTTCTTTTGTTTTCAACATTCAACACGTCGGAGAATCAAACCTTGAGGATGCTCTATGAGGCTTTCATTGCTTTTCTACATTGTCACCGTAATGGTTCAGGCATTTTTACCACTACTGTACCCTTCAGATGTCACAGAAGAGGCCGAATGATGGGTTTCTTGAATGATTACCACATTTTTGGAATTTCTGACCCCATCCCATTTGTCACAAAATGTCCCATGGAGATACAGACCTCCAGACTACCCCCGATTTGAAGTGGGATATCTTTTAAGGACGGCCCCTTTAGTTGATTTCGACCAATAAATCGCTGAAAGAAGACCTTCGCTCGCTGAAAAAAATTTTTAGGTTATCATTCTGTATTATACATTGTGCATTAGCGCAATACAGGAAGTATTGAAAATGGTACGAAAAAAAAGTAGGCGTTACGAAAATGCTCTCGGACGTAGGCTGGGAATCCTTGAAAGAAAGGTTAGAAGCAAGGTTGCGATTGCTTGATAAATTCATAGAGAGTACATAATTGGAAGATGTAATCGGAATTATGCGATCCCTCAGTTACTTCGGCCGATCCGACAATGAGCGTAAAATAAGAGAAATAGATGCGAGGGTGAGTCGTTTTAAGGACTCATTTTTATCGCGAAAGAAATGCGACATTAATAAGCTAAAGGTAATACGAACGCTTGGTGTTTACAACCATTTCCATACTCCAAAATGCGGCTTGCAAGGTATTTATGTGATGCAGATGTAGATAGAACGCTGTATCCTGTTGACTCAAAATATGATATCTGCAACTCATCTTTGTACCGTAACAGGCTGGACTTCAGATTAAACTCATTATTTTCATATATAACACCAACATTAACGTTCTACCGCTTTTTAGCAATATTTTTTGCGTTGTGTCTTCTTCACTACTTTTAAGAGTAAACTGCGACATATTCAAAAGTTAAAAATGGAGTCACTGTTCGAAGGTTCTTCCGCTTCAAAGGTCAATCCAGATGCTCGCAGAATTTACAAAGCTTGATTGGATACACCTTATTGTATGTAAGCAAAATCGCCAGAATATTCAAGCATTTCCGTTTCTAAAATGCTTTTATTATTTATTCAATGGGATTATCTTGACACCATATCAATCTTTAAAAATCAAGTTTTACAGGCATTTCGTTTATGATTCAATGGAATTTCTTTTCAAAGGATGTGCTCATATTAGTTGCCACGAAGAATATTAGGGATTTCAATGTTTATCTTTAATAGCAAAATTAGTTTATATCCTAACGCTATACTTACTCCATTTAATTGCGATTGTGTACAAACATAGATACGGAGTTTTCAACTTTAAAATCAAACGAACTTTATAGAATTGAATGCATGACGCAAGCAAATCGTTAAAATTGAATTCCAATCAAAAACCTGTTCAAAAGAATGATAAACTGTTTTATTTGACAGAAGATGAGTTTACTGAGCCAATTAATCTACTGTTCATCAATCACTGCACTAAATCTTCCTTTTTCGCAATAATGTGACGAAAACCATTTTTCCAGTTAGTATCCATTTCAATTCCACTTAAAACGAATAATTAATGACGATAAACGATAGACGACATTGTGAAAATTGGCTCATAATTAGCTTGTCATTTGCATATTTTCATTTCAAACCTTAATCGTTTCTCTTGTTGTATATTTTTCCGCAATCAATAACACATTTTGGAGAGTTCAGTTACAAAAAGTTAAGGTGATTTTAAATTCTTGTTTATTCAAATTCATTGAGAACTCATTTACAAATCTTTCCTGCAAATCAAACTCTAAGAGTTTCACTGAGCATATATTCCATTTTTTTTAATATCAGCAATTTGTCTCTCGCTTCAGTCATTTTTCTGTTTGAAAAATGACTGAAGTCGTTAGCTTCAGTAAAGAATTTTCTATATTCCGGAAAAATACTTCGCACGTGAAGCTACTTGTATAGTTGCTCTCTCGTGTTTATTCTCAGAATCCCAGTTAGTCAAGTGGGCAACCTAAGTTGTCGAGGCACTTTTAACAATGATACTACTACTACTAAGTCTTTTTTGTCTCCTTAAAGTTTTGGTTATATTATGTTTCTATAATTTTTATATAAATTTTCTCCAGAGCCGAAATATGTATTGTGCCGTACTGCAGAACTTGGACTTGAGAATCGCCTCGAGGAAAATAGTAGGTGAAAATATCTCCAATATACCTCCAAGAGGTCATGTATAAGATTATATCGATTGAATTTACCAGGTAACACATTATTATTCAAAACATTGCGCACTAGCACTGTTTTAAACCCTCTACATTTTACTCACCGCTCCTCTCACCCGTATTCTATAATGTTTGATCAGCAAGACCCAATCATAACGTGATACAACGAAAACAAAATATCACAACGATGGAAGCATTCACCATATCATGCCCTATGAATCGACAACTGAGCGCCTGCCAATTGAGCTATAAGACAATTCAGCGAGTAATTTACTGCTACTATTAAGAGGGAAATGTATTGGAAAGAAAAAGAAAGAGACACATCTGTTAGAATAATATAAAAAAGAGACAAGAAACTCCAATGCCATAAGAATCAAGGGTAAAAAGAGAACTTACCTTTGGTGTAGTCCCTCTTATGCATTTGGAGCGGTCTAACGTTGCAGGGAAACACACAGTTCGGGTGTAAATAGAACGACACACACAACATTTTCAGTCCAACAATACCACTGAGAAATCCCAAGGAAAAACGGGTTTCCAAGGATGCCGTTTTTGACAAAAACGTTAATTCAGCCTTTATTAATGTCCGTATTTCCTTGGGGTTCTCCTTATTTGTACGCCTTTAACTGCAAACTCACCTGCATCCTTTTCCTGAATATAACTGAGGATGGAAACTTAGTTTCCGAATTACTTACATAGTGTCCCTAGGTACTGGATGCTTCCCTGCAACATTTAACCGCTCTCGATTCACTAGAGGGACCACCCATTGATAAGCTCACTTTTACCTTTGATTTCTAACGCTTTGGAGATTTTTCTTTTGGAGATTTTTCTACGTTAATACGGGAAATTATATCGGCCAGTACATCACATTTTGGAATAGTTTTAAGCATACAAACCCGTACCACGAAGTATGAGAATATGACGCTCCGCTCGGGGCGCTGCGGTCCTCGCGGAATTATTTTTTCTAATTCCTCCGCAAGAGAGATTTTGTAACTTCATAAACCCTAAAAATGAATTTGATTAATGTAAAACATTCCGATAATAGAAAAGCACTGCCTTAAATTTATCAGATTTTATTGTTTACGATTCTCTGAAAAGGCGTTCAATAGTTGCACCTTTCAAAATGCTGTAGGAGGTGCGGTATTTTTTTAAGATTTTGATAATTTGCTTTTAATCGCTTGATCAGCTATCACTGACAGAAAATACTGCTAACACCAAAATCTATGCAAAGTTATTACCCATCTTTACTCCCTTTATCGCTCATTCGTCGTGTCGCTCTGGACTCGACTGAAGGAAGGCATAAAAAAATGATAACGTCCGCATGACCTCACTCCCGCATCCTAGCTACTTTTCGCCGCACTAGATAAGCTAGTTCCGCCGATAAGTGGCACCCTCTACTTTGGAAACCATTGTGTCACCTGGATGTTGGTGTACAACTGAAATCGTACACAGTCCCATGGTTATTAACGGGAGGCATCTGACCTCTCTGGGGCCATACGTGAATTTGAAGTCATAAAATTCCTGATTGAGCTTCGAAAAATGTGACCATATGAGAATGAAATATATATAGTATATGAAATGGGTATATCATACACATAGACTGTATTATATAACTTTTATATTGTGACCCGTGAAATCTAGTGGAACACATACTTGAAAAATATACATCGAAATATATATATTCTGCCTACGGGATAACCTGAAGAGAGAGTATACTATTAACCAACAGAGAGCGAATGTGAGGGAACCACAAAAGTAACCACAAGCTCAGGAGTACCCTGAGAAAGAAAAGTTTGAGAATCATTAAACTATACGCTTTGAATCATTCATGCACCGATGAAAATTCACCGATCACATGCTTTTACACGAATCCTTAACGGCTAAAGCTTTTTTATCACGCGATTAGTGTGCATGTTTAATATTCAAATAATTGATTTTGAAATTTTCTACCCAGTGTGTATAGGAAAGCCACTTATTTATTATATCCAAAGTGATATTTCTATCATGTTTAGCTCCAAGAAAAGTTCTTCAAGGTTATATTATTTATTAAATAGACATTAGCTTTCCCGTCAGCGTAGGAAAGTGCATCATTTGCAGAAATATTACTACCGTAAAAAAATCTATTTTGATAAATTAGTTTAAGTTTCGTATGATCACAAAAACCAACGCGTACATGCAAGAATTTTGTGCGATTTATCTCGTAGAAATTCGTTAAATATAAATTAGTTGGCTAAATAAATGTATACACGTTTGCGTTCTGAAATTTAACGAAAAGGATGAGATTAACAATTCACGGAAGCGAAAGAATTTTTAAATTCGGCTCGTGACTGTCCTCTTCAGCAAATTGCGATGCTGCTTGACCTTTTACCATTCCATTTCGCGAGAGAATTCCTTGGAACAGAAGACAAACGCTCCGCAAGATTAAAACGGAACGCGGACTCCTCCGCGCCGAGTCGCTTCGCATAAAATTGCCGCTTGCAGTCAACGGAGACTAATTCTTCAATTTCGCCAAAACAGGGGAATTCTTCATTAGCAGGAAATTAACTTTAACTTAAATTTTTTTGCCCTTTCTCCGTTCACGTCCGCCGTAATTATCTTCTAGGCATGCAAATGAATGGGATTAATGGAGTGTGTCTTATCCGAGACCCCTTTCCTACGCGAATTTCCTGCTCCGTCCGTCAACTGATGCTTATTTGTTATCTTCCGTCCTCGTATTATTCCTTTCACTTCTGTTATCGTTTCCGCTCCCACGCACAAATTCTCATCTACCGCCTTGAGATCTGTTTCTTCTCGGAAGAGCCTATTTGTCGAAATGATCCCTTCGATCGCAAAGGAAAGGTGTGGGAGAACCGTGAGGGGAGAATAATGTTGTGATAATATTCCATCGGCCCTCTAAATATTTGCCCAGTTACGGTCAAGATATTCGATTTTGGATGATGATTTAATCGTCGATCTACTTGATAAGCTTGATATCTTTTCTATTCCGAAAGATACGTGGTTCTCGGAAATATATGTGCCGATGATTTCTTGTATGTACTGTTGGATTAAAATGAAAGAAAAAATAAAATTTGGATAAATTAATATATCATTAATATATTGTATAATATTATATATCATATA
>KZ308210.1:955582-1072196 GCA_000376725.2 Ladona fulva | reverse complement strand
TTACCTGCAGAGGTTGTTTCTTTTACAAAATTAAATTAGAAACAATGGTCCTACGAAATTGAGACAAGTGTCACAAGAAAGGAAAATAATCATATATTCTTATCTTAGTCGTGAGATATTGATATTGATCCAAAATTTTGAGAATTTCGATAAAATACACGGAAAATTCGTAAAATTTTTCGGAAATAAACAACCCATCCCTTGGACGACTAAGGCCATTGTTGAATGTTGATTTCATGAATTATCCTATATAAGTGCACGGGGATAATCAGTTCTTACAAATGTTTTAAGAAATTTACGTAAAGTAGGCTTTTATGACTTGAAAACAGTAGAATAAATATTATAAATAATGATAAGAAGTACGAGTATATTGAGTTATTACGATCTTACGACGGGATTATTTTGTGCTTAGGAGGACCAGATATATACGATAATAGATATATTTTTAAACTAAATTAATTTACGTCATGCTTGACGAGGGTATTTACTAGTTAATATATGAAATTAAGTACTTTTGAAAAAAAAAGATGTTTTGGTTAACTCTTTCAACACCCCAAGAACACAATAGCCGATTCTTTCTGCAGAGCCTTACTTATTATCCTGGGTTTCGGGTGCAAGATGACTGAACAGCCTGGTTATTCACCTTTATACTGCAAACATTTGGCCTTCGAAGTGTAAGTAAAAACTGCTAAACTGATATTTCGGTCTCCTCACCCTCCTATAATGTTTTCGGAACACTTTTCCCTCATCACCGCTGTTAATTCACATGTATCAAGGAAAATCTCACAATAACCACCTCATGGTAGTTTTACATAATATAACCCACAGTAACATTGGTAAATGCTGCGGTTTATGCCATAATAGTAATATGTAGAATCCCGTAGAATCTTAGCATTTAAATTTGTTGCTAATGGAAAAAGTAATAGTGAGCGTACGTTAGTCGGAAGGACATATTTTGTTCGTTGGTGTCGGTTTAACCGTCATATTTGTATAAGTCTTCGACCGATTGCTCGCGATAATTGAATCAATTTAAATCATTTTTACGCATAACTGTCCTAAATATTAATGATAGTGAAAATTTAGTGAAAGAGGTTTCTTCAACTGTATCAGTATGTTCGTGGATTGCAGCTGGACGACCACCGCAGGCAAATAAAATATATGGTGACGTTATGTCTGCCAGTTGGCGATTCGTTTTTTGTGATAGCGGTCCGGGGCAGAATCGCCTCGGATGTCTCAGCGTTAAAATACGACTCTGAATTGCGGTTCTGTGTATAATTTAATGCAGTGCATGATAAAATAAATAAAAACAAAATTCACTTCGCCAAAAAGCCGTTGGTATTATCTATCTGGAAATTTTCCAGATAGGTAGTTTTTACTCTAGAGTAATAAAATTTATAATAAACTTTCGTATGAATTCGTATCTCAAATATTTTGGAGTGATTTTTAGTGCGGCATCTTATTTCTGCCGTTTTCATAATCGTTACGGATATTAAGTTTCCAGAAAACTTTTCCATTTATCGATGATTTCCTTGTTGTAGTTCAATGTGGAAAATTGTAGTCGTTAATCAAACATGTCTCCCGAAATCTTAACCGAATATTAGTCTACGGTTATTGTATGCATTTTTATCACATATCGCAAATTAATACAATACACGAACCGGGTATTTATGTCAAAGCATCGTTTTCGGATATTTTAATCAGTGTGCAATATCAACTCGAAATTATCGATTTTGTGAGATACTCAACATCCAATTTGAATCACTTGCGAACTTCCAATTATAAACTTAAAATTATTAAAAAATGAGAACTTACAGCGATTGATAATGGATTGCAACATAGCGGTTTGTTACTCATCGATAGCTGTGTATGCAAGTATTGCTGGGGCATTCAGTGAGTTAATATTAATCAGATTTAGATTGAAGGATAACCTAAATTTGAAATTCAGTTTTCGAAATGGACCCACTAAAATTACACGAGAGTTAAGCTCAGAAATTAAACATTCTATTATACCAGTATCCCTTAGTTCACAGTTGATGTTCATTTTTGATACTTCGACTTTCCTTCGCTAATATTTTAGAAGTCAAGGCATATTAAACTAAATAATTTTAAAATTAACGGTTATCCAAACAGGAAATTTAAGCGCAAGCGTTGTCAAGAAAGGAAGAGTCCTATGAATTCATAGCATATGCTCATGCCCTCCCATGTTAACGAAATGTTCTATTTCAGAACGTTATCACAGCTCTTGCTACATTTTTTTTCTTTTAAATTAAGTAATATGCAGCGGATATTTTAATGTTATTGATAAGTCGATAATCCTATCTTTTACTAAATTGGCCTTGAATTAAATCTGATTTTAACTGTAGTATCACATGTACCCGATCATTAGCATTACGTTTTTGAGTCAAGTTTCTCTATCTATCAATTGAAAATGTATTCGTAATTTTTAATGGAATTTTGATTTTTTAATTTTTATAGGTGCTGAAGCTTGTTTTAAGATCTGTATGTCCCATGAAATTTAATATCGTGACTTCCTTGTGATTCTCGTGACTTGTGTGTTCTTAAAATATAAGGAAATCTGATGTACGTTTCCTGCGAACGAACATTAACTATAATCTTAATAAAGCAAAGATCAATGAGTAACTTGCATAAAAAATCGACGCAATGTTTCGTAGAATTTTCCCGTGAAATTTAAATGTTCATCTTGAAAGTATTCGACATATAGAATCGATTTTTTCATGATTTCCTAAATAGATTTTCATGATTTACTAAATATTGATATGCGTACATTTTTTAAATACTCGAGTATATGCCAGTTCCCCAGATTTTGTTCATTATTTATAATTTTACATATTCCTCGTAGAATTCGACTAGCTTTCTTTCGCTGTTATTTTACAGGTACTGTTACTATTTATATAACTGTGTATTTTTAGAAGTGAATCTTTTTAAAATGTATATCCTCAACATTTTAATTTTGTTCTGACCACCTTTTAGATACTAAAACTAGGTGTTTTCAAACCTTGGTAGTATATACAGTAGTGTAACGGGTGAATGATATTTTGGATTTAAGGGTTTTGTAATTTAGATAGTTTTTTTTCATTCTTAAGTCTGGCATACATCTTGAAAATTCTTGAGATCAGCTGCTCCCAAATTTTTCATTTCATTCCTGAGTTTAAAGACCACATTATGCACTATAAGGTTCTGTTTCTCTTTTTTAAGAAAACGTAATTGTGATGACGCGGTTACGTTGAAGCTAGTGGTCTTTCTATTAGTTTCTGTGAATAGCGGAAGTCTTCGAATTTTACCAACCTGAACAGTAGAAAAATTTTAGTTTATTTCAAAATATGTAATTTTAATTTTATCTCGCGTATACTTCGTTCCCTTTAAGACCTTTGCAGGCGAAATGACATTGAGAATTTAACGTCGTTGACGTAATAATACCAATTACCTTAATTGATAAAGAGAAAAAAATTGTATTTTCAATACAACTACGTTACTCTGCTTCCGTTCTTTTGTTGTGAAATTCATATCACACCATCGTCCAAGAAATCTAGCTTAGTTGGTTTAGAGCAACCACTCAGACAATGGGAGACCTGGGTTCGAGTGCAGGCTAAGGAAGACCTTTTTTACTTCATTTATTCATATGAAATTCATAATTGGCGAACATAATTAAATTTGTATTTAGCTGTTATATCGCTACTGAACATAACCAAAAGCAGATGATGGATCAAACTGTCTTGTACCGCATAATATGTTTACCATTATTGCATTTACATCATTGCATACCATATGCATCATATTATGTTTACCATATTGCATGATAGCTATGGATAATTTGTTCAGCTTCTTACGCATATCATTTTGGCATAAATATATATTTCATTACTGGTGGTAATTATATTACGAAATGTCATACTATGCTTATATGTATCCATAGTATGACTTCCCAAATAGTGTATCGCTACAAACTGTTTTAGTTTCTTTGCATCCCGAAAAAAAACCTATGGTGTTAGGGGTATCTAATTTTACCTTATGCAAGAGCTTTATATTCGAAATTAATTCATCGCCAAATAGAATTTATGTGATTAAAACTTACCTATTTTTGTAAATAATAAATTTATCACTATAAAAGGCTCTTTCTAACATAAAGTCACTATTCTTTAATGGTTGAGAAATGGAAGACTTGTTACTCACGTACTATGAGGCACTTCCAAATACCAAAAGAAAAAATTCTGAATCATCAATGGTTCATGTATCTTTTGTTGAGAACCACTGGTCTAAACTGTTTCAAGATCCGGTGAGGAAATAATAGAGATAACATTAAGGGATCCAGTAAAACTAATTTGGAAATTTTGACCAAACTTTGAGAAAAAATGGAAGAGTTCCCCCATCTGATGAGGCACCAATTCACCCCTCTTCACGTTAATTAAGGAGCGAAATTGGGATTAAATTCAAACCTATCTTATTAATTGCTCTTGATGAATTCAATTAAAATTACTGGAAAATATAATTTGGCAAAGGTCAGAGGAAAAATGTTATTCTTAGAACATAAGTAGGCTATCCAGTTTAGTTTGAGGAGAAATTAGGATTATTTAGTTGAATTTTGGCAAAGATTTATACATACTTTCCATAGAACAGCAAAGATAATAGTGACCAATGTACGACACAAAAATATATCTTAGTTTAGCACGAGGTGTTGGTTTTGTTTACGGCGATACTTGAGAAAATGATAATATACTCTGCTATTTCTTGAATACAATGAGCCTTAAGTAGCATTAAAAACACGGTTTGCCCCCAACCCTCAGCAAAGGTGGGGGGCAAAAGGGTAAAGGAATAAAAGGGGAAAGTAAAAATGAGGGACCCAAAATATCCATTAATGTCATTTCCATAAACTTTTGATGGTGTAACTTTAATTTACTCAGAGTGATATAATGTGACGCCTCTAGAACTTCTAAATTATGTCTTTGAACACTATCGTAATTGTACCTATTTTCTAAGATGATAGCGTAACTACAGGGTTTTTGAAACCGCCTTTTGGAATTGAAGTGAATTTTTGTGCGACCATAAAAGGGAGTCTCACGGAAATGCATACATTCAACGATTATCCTAGGTCAAACTAAATAACGAAGTGCAAATTCTTAATACCCCCTCAGCCTCTTATGGAATTTCTTCTTAGACTATGCTATTTAGTCCATTACTCGCCTCATCCTCGCATTTACTTAAAATTTTCTTACTTTGATACACATTTGCATGTCAGGTGAGGGAATAATTAATTTATTGATGAAGGAAAGGTGTTAATTTAGCGCGAGTGGGCGTGCGCCTTAAAACCAAGGAATAACTATTTGTGCGTTATCCGATCCAATGATCCATAATTTTTTTAAATTGGTTGGATATTGCTCTTGTAAAGTTGTTGATTAGAGAATTATATTATAGATTTATTAAAGTCCCAAACACCAGTAAAGAGATGAATAGCTCTTATGGAAGTGTTAACTCGGCATTCTGGAACGGAAATTTTATGTTTCTACTATAAAAATAATCCGTATTTGCACTTCGGTACACTATCTAAATGTAGTCTTGGGTTTCCCTCAGAATTTCATTTTCGAACTAGTTCTTACTTAACTTGAAGCTTAAGTTGAATCCTTCTGGAGGTAGGGATTCTATTAGTATTTAAAAATTTATACTTGGGATGAAGAATTTATTAGGCTGAGGAATAACCTTTTGCGTCACTAATAATGTGAAACTTTTTATTCCGACACTTTGTATAGAGTAGTTATAAGGCACAAAGTTTCGTTTTTATCTTATGTTTATTTCAAAAGATATAAAATGCCAAACTTTAAATTTTTTTCGAGCCATAATTTTTTGGGCCGATTTTGCTTCAAAGTTTCTTCGCAGATTTCGCTCGTTAAAGATTTGCTATTATTTTGTGTAATAGAGCAACATACTTTGTATAGGAATACGAAGTTTTGTTTTGCTCAACGGAATACTGCGTGAGATAACGTGTCTCAAACTTGCTAAAAATCGATGTCTAACTGTAGAAGGCTGCGGTAGGGGGTCAAACAAATGACTATATCTCAGCAAATATTTCATCGATGGATGTAAACTTGGGAAATGTTCATAGAGGATATAAAGTTATGTTCACACAAAATTTCATTGAAATCGGTGATGGTCGAGAGGGGCATTTCTCTAAAATTGGTCCACTTGACATGGAATGCCCCAACACAAACGAGTTACGCATAGAAGTAGTTAATTCTTCAAAGAGCATATTGTATATGTAAAGGGAAGGGAATATAGAATACAAAAAGATAAACATTTAAACTCTGAGGGGATGCTCTTCGAGAATGAAAGAAACAGCTCACCTTTTTCGAAGTCTCCTCGTTTGCTGCCGTGAAATTTTGGATCCACGTGAATGTATGGACACGATCCAATTGAGCAACTCCTTACGTTATCGGAGATTAAAGTATCGACAGTAGTGTCAAAGCTATGATGAATACCCTCGGATGGGATTTGCCTCAGGTGAAGAGTTCGCCGGAATCGAAAAACTCGTCATTAGAGAATATTTTGACAGCGTAGAGGGCGTTCCAATTCCAACAAGTTAAACAATGAATGCGAACTCTGAATTAAATCTACAAACTGTTACAAGGAAAGTATCACTAAAACAGGTAGTTACTTCTGGTCGTTTTTTTAACAAAGTATTAGAGTAGCAAGCTGGCAAGAGATATTGCTTTAAATGCATCTGCACTACCACTGGCGTTTTTCGGAAAAACTTGTACAATAAATTGAATAGTGTAGGCTTGAGAATATACTGTCTGTGGGTCTGCGATATCAGGTTGTATGACGAAAATGCTCTTTAATAAGAGAGGATCAGTACTGTCGTTTTTGGTGCATTTCAGGTTTTTCTGGTGCCTTCTTATCTTTGAAAAGGTATTGGTGTTATTTCACGCTTTCTTCAGCATCTACTAAAATTAGGTTAGTACTAAAGTACTACAATTTAAAATTGTTACAATTGATACATTTAAAAAAATTGTTATCTTTATTTGAATCAGACTAAATTTGACTCGTTGTTTAGGGTGTTAGGGATTTTAGAAGTATATAAAGGAGGACATTGCTAGTATGCATCTAGCATGTTCCACTTGCTGAAATATTTGTCTAGTTTACAACTACGCTTAACTCAGAGGTGGGAAACCTTTTTTCATCGGAAGACCACATTTACATTACCATTCCGCTGCAGGCCTCATGTGAAAGCCGCTATTGAGTAGCGTATTCCCTTGATTGTAGAGTATTCCCTGAACTGTTTAACATCGAAATTGTATATGAGAAAATGAATTCATCCTTTGAGTGAACTAAAAGAGAGTATTGAATTCACTTTGAAAATGGAAAACAACATTATTTAAATATGGGCATTCGTTTCAGAAAAAGAATAAAAGGCTGCAGTGAACGACCATAATGCTACATTAGGCCTTAAGGCTGTATGCTCCCCACCTCTGAGCCAGTGCTTCCAAATTGGTGCGACGCGGCACAGTAGTATGACGTGACTAAGCTTTATGTGTGCCACGTAAGGTATGTTTCTAATTCCGCATTACAAATGCGCTGTATTTTACGATGTACCTTTTCGTTTAGTAGGTGTGCAACTTGATAAGATATAATGTTAATATGTATATTTTACTCGTCGCTGTTTTTGTTTTTTTTTAATCTGAATGAATGGGAACTTACCTGCGGCAAACTTTAGGGAGATGGAAAATTTCTGGACCAATGTGGATAGCGGGATTGACTGTTCAAAAGCGAAACACTCTCGCATTAGTTGGGACGTTTGGTCCTACTATCGTGGATCCCACTTTCTTGAAGCACAGTCAACCAAATGTTTCTCCCATGTAGCAAATCTGAATTTTCTCTTGTTTTCTGTAACGTTCTGCTCTTAAATCGCGGCATGGATCCATGCATTCAAGGCTAAATGGTGTATAGCTATCTTCATTGAATAAAATTTCAATCGTCTTGGCGTGGAATTACCAAAAAAAGGATATTATAAACCTATCAAGAACCTCATCCATCCTTTTCCATGTGAAGATTCCCTTAGAGGATCACTACAATAGTAATCATGAAAGAGGAAGAACTAGGGTTGCTAACACTTCCGGGTTCGCCGGGAGACTCAAAAAATTGGACTATAATTTTTTAATTCTTCCGTAATCCGATTTGAGGCGTTTCTATCCAGCTTTAACTCAATTATACCAATCTTACGGCTCATACTAATTCACAGACTTCCGCAACTTTTAGCGACTTATTTTCATTTACAGCTTACTGTCAGAAGCTATCTTGCGTGAAAATATGTTCCATCTTTTTCTCGGAACATTTGTAACATTGAAAGTTTCTTGAGGTATTGACACTTTTTGCAATTACTTTGTTGCAGAATTCACCTTATATACTCGTAACACAAAATTACTCCTCTGAGTAGAGATAGTTCGATTGTGATCAAATTTCCCGTTTTTGCCATTCATTAACGAATAATGTACATTTTACGACGGTTAAAGATATAATTTAAATAGCCTCGCGGAATTTCCCGGACTTAACCACTCTTCGAATGGAAAACTCCCGGAATCATTCCTTCGGAAGTTGGCAATCCTGCAAGCATTCCTTGCAAACACTCTACTTCCTTTAGTCTTTCATTTGTCATAGTTCAATAAAAAATTACTCATAATGAAGTATCTCGCTTTAGGGAATTATTTAACTTATTTTATTCCTTGTCTGTCATTTTTAAATTCTTTTAAGATCTATCTAACGTTATGTCTAATTTTCAAACAGCAGTACTGGGTGTGATCGCCGAGAAAAATAACCGTCCGATGTTGAAGCGGAAGAGAGGTCTGTTGGAACAATCTATTTGATATCTCAAGAATATATTTCATTTCGTTTTAGCTCTTATACTTTCGTTGCCGAATGGTTCCATCCGTTTAAGAATAGTCGGTTCTACTGATTGAAATGTTCTTTTTCATAAAGTAAAGGGAATTAATTAGGATTTAATTCGATCGCTAAGGAATTTTTTGTAGAAGGAAATCGACTTACTACACTGTTTCCATTGTTTAGTTGTTCTCTGAAAACAATGCAGCCATAGTTAATTTCGCTCCCTTTTTTCCATTTTTATATCTACTATTTATTTCTAAATCTTTGCGAAAATTTAAGGATATGTTATATTAATAGATAAAGAAACCTCTTTATGTTAGAGTACCTTAATTAAGGAGGGGAAATATGGATAAACTGGACCAAAAATCTTCTTTGCAATACATGGCCACTAAATTAGCGTTTTACCGAGTTTAACTTATTGTTTAGGATTTTAATAATTATATCGATTCGCCAAAGCTTTGAATATCCCGCTATTGATGTTTGCATTTGCCATCAATCATACAAAAATGTTTCTCTTTGAAAAACTAATGGACCTTTTTGTACGTGAAAAGGGAAATGAATTGGGAAAAAATTGCCTGAATTGGGAAAAATTAATTCTCTTTCCATTTTTACCTCTTGAAGAGAAAATAAACTGCCCTTAAAATTTCATATTCGAACTTATTTACCTTCAGAAATCTCAAGGTTTTCCCTATGTCAGCTGTCAAGTATTTTCAGATCAAAGTTTCCAATAACTTTGAGATAAAAGCTGCCAGGTTATTTTCTAAGCGATTCCCATCCAGTTGAGAAGTATTTTATTCAAAATAGTGAAATCTCTATTCATTATTTAATATAGTATATTATGATTCTTGAGTAGCTACTTACTGTATACATTCGGTTATGGTTAATATCTCGGTAAAACTTGTCCACGCAGTTATTTGATTATTATAACTGTATCTCTTTGTAACTTCGCTGTTACAAAAAAGAACTAGAAAAATGTTGGAATTGCCATTTAACCGTCATTCAACTGATTGGTTGACTGTCGTAGAGATGTCTGTTGAAGTTGAGAATCAGATAAATTTCTTCGGAATTAGTACACCCGGAGTTTAAGTCCTTTGATCCAGGTGAAATAGCTATATTTAAAAGAATATTCTAAGTATCAATGTTCAGCGTACAAGTACTTCTTGTAATGAAAATTGAGCAGTATTTCATAGGTGACATCTTCGTCGTTTCGCGTCTCATTAACTGCAATGCTGAATTATTACGTGAAGTTTTAACTTCCATATATATTAAAATTTATTGTTAACAGACATTTTATTTATCATAAATATTAATATGAAACACAATATCCAATTATGTGGTCGAATTAAAATAACCACATCTACTTAAGTGACAACTCATCAAAAGGTTTCTCGAAATTTAAGGAAAATGTAATTTTTAGACTAGTTTTAGATAATGTACAGTTTTAGGCCAGCTCGTACTCAGAATCAAAGAATTTCTCCCCCTTTGAACAATAATAAGTTGACCTTAGTGAAAACTGTGTTTTGTATAAAATTTAATGCGCCGTTTTAATACAGAGGTTTGTTCACAGAATAGTCTCAAATATTAAAGGTTCATACGAAGTTAACATTAAACAACACATAACGAGAAATCAAGTTTGACTTAGAGGAAGCTGCTTCACTTCTATTTTAATATATATGCTGGTACAAACCGAATCCAAAGTTACACCAGAATGTCGTCACCAAAAGAACAATATCCACTATTCGAACAGAGTAAGGTCTACATGTTAAGGCAAGCAACTATTATTCATTTACTCCAAACTCAAGTTATTTAACTGGGGTAACCTGTGTCTCCGATCACAGCTAATCTAACTTGGTGACTTTTTTGATGCATTTTTGTTTTATTTCACACAAGGCGCTCATCTACTTTTCGCCCAATTTTTTTCATTTTCAACATTCTCGTGGTCATTAGATTACATCTCCATTTTCGTACATTTGAACCAAAAGTAGAGCAACTCTTAAATTTTGAAAAAGAGGTGGAATTTCATTTAACGGATACGATAACAACAGATCTTATAGAGTGAGGAACATGAAATAAAAGGTGACGGTCAGAATTCCGATGGCTTTGGAGAAGAAGCCGACGGTTTGACAGACTGGGATTCCTTCGTTGAACTTCGTCCCCGGATGACGTCACTTCCTCTTGAAGCATGACACGGCGTTGAAATAGCATCTCCAGTACACGCGACCTTTCTGCTGCTCGCGTCTCTGAAGGTCCTTCTGCAAAATTGAAAGAAATTTGTGATGTATTTATTTATTTTTATACAATTTCGCCGCGATGACGTTTCGCCGGAGCGACGTCATCATTATGGCCCCCACAATGTCTCCTCCCCCAACGCATTTAGGACAGATCGCCCTCGTTCATTTTTTATAAATCATTCAAATAGTGTGCAGTAAAAATGTCAACTACGTAGGATCAAATTTGTAGAAGGAGATCGATTTTTAATTCAGACGCTTATCAAAGGTCAATAAATCACGATCGGATCTCAGAAACGCGTACTATGCTTTATGACTATATACCGCATTTCTGCTAAAAGCTTCGCTGCTAAACTAAAAGAATGTATATTTAACAAAAAAGGCTAGCATTTCCTCAAAATCCTTACATATACTAATACCAACTACAATACATAGAAAACGATTCCCCGTCAACTACAATAAGATACAACTAAGATCAACTTATCTCTAATACAATTATTACAATACTCTACTTAAATGCATTACATTAAATTATTGTAAGATCTACTTAAAGCTTCCTCTAAATTCCTTACATGTGCGAATTGTTACGTTAATTAGGGTCTACATGCGGAGGAAAAGTCTTGCTAAGGTTAGAGTAGTCAGGTAAGATGTCCTGCATGGAATGCAGCAATTTTATTTGCGGTAATTTGGTCTTGCGACAGTTTAGTAGTGTGGTGATTCGGTTATTGCCCAAAGATAGCATTGGCGTCATTACTTGCCATTGTAATTCATGTTACAGTGGTACTTTTACCACGGTAATTCGTTCCAAGATTGTCGTAGTTAACCACAACAGTTGTTACCCAAGGTGTAATTTTCTGTAACCAGAAATATGCGGGTAAAACTCATTTAAATGTCGTTAAATGTAATACAAATGGGTTTTTCAATTATATTTTCAACAAAAATTAACATTAATAAAATGAAAAGTCGTAAAAGAAGTTTTTAACTGTCAATCTTCAGAAGCCGTCGTAAACCAAAGACTGCGTCGTTACCCTAGACAATTTTTTATCACAGCCATTCGTCGTTAATCAAGTACGTCGTTAACTAAGGCTGTCGTTAACCAAGGTACCACTGTAGTTATATAATGTAAATGTTCATTTTTTTAATTTTTGCGCTAGCATTTAAATTAATCACCTATTTTGATATATCCACATAAATAATTACCTCTGAGAACTCAAAATGCATCTCACTATTTGTATCATGTGCGTACAAAAGAAGGAAAATTGGATATACACAATACATATTGGCATTTGTGCCATTTTTTGACCTTTTTGACATTAACTGTTTCTCTCCCCTATGGCAACCTTCGATTCTGTTAATGCACACCTCTAATATTTCTGCGAAGATGTAAAAAATATTTATTATAGTATGAAATATCGTATTCTATATAGCAATTACAGTAATTAATAGTGACATAAATTTTTCTTGGCCAATAAGCTCATTGTCACGGGACTAAACTTCCACAAGACCAAATTACCGGCTACGGTTCTAAATTACCGAACCATTCGATATTTCACTGTCTGGTTCCATTTTCCAGGAGAAACCAACGGGACGAAAGAAATTTCCCATATTTTTGTAGGCACTGATGCTAAATTTAAAAAGGTATTTGAAGATAACTTGATCCACTTGCCGTTTAAGCGTGATAATTCACTTTTAAATATTAAGATATGACAGATCAGTTTGCCCGTTCTAATTCTGGCAATCTGTGAGAATGCCGATTGACCCAAAATAAGAACAAGCTCTCTTACAAATTTTATTTTGTTATTAAATTCATAAGTTCATCACACCGAAAAAATTTGACTCAGGAAATATAGGACAAATTGAATTAAAATTTTGGCTTTCTTTGAAAAAGGGTGCGATTTTACCTTCTCGTTGTCATTGACGCTCTTTTCATGCACTAATCCTCCCCTAATTCCGCCTTTTTCTCCTGGTTCATCCAAAGCTCTCTGCAGTGCCACCATCAGTTTATCAATAAGAAGAGCAGCTCTCTTAGGAACGACGACCTGGAAAGAAACAAATTAATTACTCATTATGATAATGAAAACGAAATTCACTTTGGAAAATTCTTAGAAAATAAGGAAAGGGGGAATACTCTGTGAGAATTACGATTAACATATCACTTAAGCATATTTTAGCATCTACTCTAGTCACCTTTGTAGCTTTGTGTATTATTTCCTCGAGTTTTTCTCGATGTTTGCTAGAATCTAACGAAGAATTATAAATACTAGGTGATTCTGACTACTTGTTGGCGGAAAAAGCGATTTCTAAGGTTAAACATAAATGCAATTTCTATTTATGATTTGTATATAATCTGATGGATTCCAGAATATTCTTTTCTAAGGTGGAATATTTATTTTGATAATTTTATAAGATATATCTCAGGTTCCTGGATTCATTTGTGCAATTTTGTAACATTCCCATTACAAGACATTTCAGAAGAAAAGGACACTTAGTATCTTCCACAAAATTTTTTTTTATTTGCACGACCGGTTTCGTCAACGAGATGACATCTTCTGGTTTCCCCACCGGATGACATCTTCTGGTATCCCCACCAAAAGATGTCATCTCGTTGACGAAACCGGTCGTACAAATAAAAATTTTGTGAAAGATACTAACTGTCCTTTTCTTCTGAAATGTCGAGTCCATTCCACGAAGTCACGCTTGAGCATATCAATTTTATTCCTAATACAAGGATAGTCTTATTCTTTTCTTGTATGTTTTTATAAATATTTTTATCTCAAACTTTTTTAATCCATTCATGAAAGGTCGGCTTTTGTTAATTATTTCGGTAATTCATGTATGCTGCTGCAGAGTTAACATCATGCCTTCAATTTCATTCCATTGATAGCAAAATAAACCGAAAATCATCGTAATTGTTACGGAGTTGTAAATACATCAAACTTTTGTGATGGCAGAGTGGAAATTTCACCACCCACTTTCACTCTCATCCGTTTCAAAGTGGAATTTGGCTGCGAAACTTTGTAGCGTTTATGCACCCACGTATAAGAGAACAAGCGTTAATCCATGCGGCGATAAAGATTAAAACGGGAAACAACGCTTTGGAGAGAGATAACCCTTGTCCCTCTGGAATGGAGAGAGAACCCTTGTCCCGTCCCCCAAACGAGAGTTACGCAGTAGGGTATTTACGCCTCAAAATCCGAATTCGCAACCGAGATAAAGTTTCGCCGCAAACAAGCCTTGCAAACTTGTTTGCTCTCGGTTTTAGCTCGTCACTGTCAACACCCTCCCCTCCTGGATGCAGAACCATCTAGAAAATTCTCGCGCCAGTTTTGGGTAAGGTCAAGTGACTCCGGCATAAACCGACCCATCATAATTTATCGACATGCGTTGAGACGGAGATAAGGGGAAGTAGGATTCGTGAGAAAAAACGAAACGTTCCATCATTCTGGAGCCTCGGCGAGGGAGGATCTCACAGGGGCATGGCGGCAACCCCCCTCGTCTCCGCCGTCAACTTTTCTGCCTATCTCCCGTCTCCCACGTGTCCCCTATATGCTAAGCAGCATACTAAAGGCGATGAGGCTCACGCTCGGCGCGGAGTTTCCTTTTATGGAGGGTGCCCAAAGTGTCAGAAACTTCAAAGAAAATACATTCCATGCATTTTAAAGGGGAAGATCGGGGCGAAAAATTACAACTCCGCCTCGGCATCCTTTCCCGCCTTATCGGAGGGAATATTCCGAGCATGGGGCGTAATTAACTCGGCGGGAAGAGATGGAGACGCCGAGGGTGAAAAAATCGCCCCGGGCAAACAAGCGTCCCGATGCGTGATGTTTGATGTATCCGATTCAGGTATCCGCGGTTGTATGGAGGGGGTCGTAAAGTTTGCAGCGTTGATTGCGGGAACGATTCCTCAAACAGTCGAACGTTTTTATGGCCCGAGAGTTTATTTGCGGATTAATAGGAGAAACCAGTACGATATCAAATGCGCTTTTGACTTTGGCGTATCTCTAAGTGAAAATTGTATGTATTTTCCACTGTACCGAGGGTGATTACCCTTTGGGTAGTCCCTTTATGAATTAACTTAACGCACGGAAATGAAACTTGAGTCATTAAAGCAATGAAATAAACACAATTCAATAGTTAGAGTGTGACCCAAAATATGTGCGATCTCCTTACACAGCATTAAATGTCGATTGTATCGACTTTGAATCAATACCAATTAATTTTATTACAATAACATGATGAAATTAGTTTCATTAGTAGAAATGATGAACCTGCCGTTCACATATTCACAAACGGAAAAGATGAATTATCGGCCAATACCAAGAGCTTATTTTAAGATACATACTGCATATGAGATGCATGATTTTAATTATGGAGTCATTTATCATTTTTTGATTCTTTACGTGGGTTCAAGTCTCTAAATAAATAAAAGATTAAGTGATGCTAAACGATTAACAGCCCACACATCATCATTGCTGACGCAAATTAGGTGATAAAAATGAGAACGATTTTAGTTTTTTCAGGATCCATTGTTAATTAGCTTAACTGGAAATGAATTCGCGGAAATCCTGGCTTATCTGATATTAATTAGCTGATTGGTTTACCAACGTTGAGGGAAACGGAATAAACATGTGTTCGTCGAATGGTGTGGACGTACTGGTAAAGTGTATTTCGATGGAAAAACGCGAGGAATATTTTGGGGATTTTCAGTAACCAGAAAAGAAGACGCCACTCAATTCGCACGTCCTTTTCACTTAATTGGATATTTGCTGAAATAACCTTAATAGCCTTTAGATTCGTCGTAGGTGATTAGAGTCGAGGGAATTTTATGAATTTTTTATGAAATTTTTACATTTATACACAGCGTCTACACTACGGGAATAATAAAAATGTATTTTGGATACTTTCATGGCAGAGGAAAGGCACTGAATAGATTCAGTTGGAAATGCGACTCCGCTAAAGTGGTACCGCAAAAGAATAGGAATTGAAATTAGCTTCCGGATTTTTATTTATTTATCTATTTGAAATTTTTTATGCTCTGGAAAGTTCCCATAGAGAACACAAAGAAAAACAAGTAATGTAAAATTACAAAAAATGTATGGAAATACAAAAAAACGATCTCGACAGAAATAAAAAGAATACAGAAAATCAAAAGAGCAAAAGAATGCGTTGCAGAAATACAAAAATCAGTGAAAAATACAAAAATTCAAAAATAGCTAAGCAACAAAACAAAACAACAATATAAGTAAACAGAGAATTTAGAAACAAAGACAGATAATAGTCATACTATGGGATACTAGGATATGTTAGATGCTCGGGTCCACTTCGAGTTAATCTATTATTGTTAGAAGATGGCTGTCTTCTGCGAGCGAAAAGGGCAGAAATATAGCTGGGCTCCGAATTTTTGAACACCGAGAAAAGGAAAGATCCGAGCATGAACTTCCTTCTTCTGATTGGTGTAAGCCACGACAATTAGCAAGGAATATTAGAAACATGATCAGATTTGCGAAGATTAAAAATAAATCTAACGCAAGAATTTAGAAGAATATACGCAATTATTAAGAATATATGAAAAGGGTACGATCTTCCCTCCAACGTCAACCCATGGCTAGGATTCCGCACATTTCCACAAAGCAGATTATTGGGTTTGATTCACCGTAAGTTCACCAGAGACGCGAACTGTATCTTTAGCCGGTGCCCACATTCAAACTCCACACTGAAACGACCCAAGTTTCTATGCGGGTTTGAGATATGCGTTAGTATCGTTAATAAAGTCAGTTCTAGTGGGGATATCAACGCGCAACGATCTATTGTGTTCAAAAGTGTTAAAAATGGACACCCGTAGTTTTGATGTGGGAGCCTCTATGATCAATTGGAGTAATTAAAGCAACCGTAATTATGAGAGTTGGTATCATTCGTTATTCAATAAAGGGAGGTAACTGCGGAATTGACTTGCTTTTTCCTAACATAAGTAACGTAGGCAAACCTGTCAAAACACTGTTTCTGCTTTAAAAGCAATCAAAGTTAGCTTATGTTTGCAGAATTAGTATTTAATCTTCCAGAGAAGCTCCGAAAATGTCCAATGAGGAAATAACCTTCACCTTTAAAAAATATTTCAAAATATCTTCTAAATCATCCATCCAAAAATATCATATTACCTGATTTGGAATTATTTCCTTTTTACTTTCAGGATTCCGCATGTATTAAGTAATGAAAAACATTTTACTTACAAGAGATTCGATCAATTTATCAATCGCCATTGAGAAGAATGGAGCGTAATCCTCCTTGAATATTCATTCTGTTCGTTGTAGTCCTACTAAATCGAGTAATTGATAAATGATGCCAGGAATTGCATTCGGTAATAAATTCTTTCCTCCCTTCACAGTCCAAAGAGGGTTACGAAAGGCAGAATCTGGGAAACGGTGAAATAGTGATCTTCGGGAAAATTATAGCTTGAAGTGGACAGATCCATTTGTTTGTTCTCGGCGGTTTGTGGCGGGAGTGGTGAGGAAGTGAAAGAGTTTCTGTATTTTAGTTTGGTGCGTTACGCTTCAGTCAGCTGAGCTGACATATTCCACCATCCTTTCCTTGCCTTTTAATCATTTTGCCCCGCGGAAATTCCCTTTGTTTCCAACACGGGAAAGGGATGTGGGACGATTCGTAATTGTGTTAATGACCCTCAAGGGAAATTAAATGTAAATTAATACGACATGCCTCGAAAACCTTCAAAAAACATTACGCTTTTTATATTTTATATCCTTTATACATATAGCAGCAACAAATGGACAACAGACTATTTGGTAATTATTTTCGAAGGGAGATAAAAAAACGTCCCTGAAATTCGCCCTACCCGGGAGGGAAATCACTCTATAACTGTCCAAAGGCTGCTATACAATTTGCAGATTAATTTACAAATTTAAATCACAGATTAATACACAAATTACTATGTAACTGTTCAATAATTAATATAACTCATTTACGATATACTATAATCTGAATTAACTTAACGCACGGAAATGAAACTTGAGTCATTAAAGCAATGAAATAAACACAATTCAATAGTTAGAGTGTGACCCAAAATATGTGCGATCTCCTTACACAGCATTAAATGTCGATTGTATCGACTTTGAATCAATACCAATTAATTTTATTACAATAACATGATGAAATTAGTTTCATTAGTAGAAATGATGAACCTGCCGTTCACATATTCACAAACGGAAAAGATGAATTATCGGCCAATACCAAGAGCTTATTTTAAGATACATACTGCATATGAGATGCATGATTTTAATTATGGAGTCATTTATCATTTTTTGATTCTTTACGTGGGTTCAAGTCTCTAAATAAATAAAAGATTAAGTGATGCTAAACGATTAACAGCCCACACATCATCATTGCTGACGCAAATTAGGTGATAAAAATGAGAACGATTTTAGTTTTTTCAGGATCCATTGTTAATTAGCTTAACTGGAAATGAATTCGCGGAAATCCTGGCTTATCTGATATTAATTAGCTGATTGGTTTACCAACGTTGAGGGAAACGGAATAAACATGTGTTCGTCGAATGGTGTGGACGTACTGGTAAAGTGTATTTCGATGGAAAAACGCGAGGAATATTTTGGGGATTTTCAGTAACCAGAAAAGAAGACGCCACTCAATTCGCACGTCCTTTTCACTTAATTGGATATTTGTTGAAATAACCTTAATAGCCTTTAGATTCGTCGTAGGTGATTAGAGTCGAGGGAATTTTATGAATTTNGTAAATTGTTCCAGTTATTTATTCCTACTCTCTGTAAAGAATATTAAAAAGCGTCCATTGAAGATTAATGTTTACATTTATAGTAATTTCTCCCGCATTAAGAATAAATTCAGATTGTTGATGTTGCATGAGGCAGTTACTATAATTGGTTTAAGGAGAAGCAATCAATTAAAAGAAAGGAGGTCTTTCCACTGAATCTTTCTTGGAGGTACCCGGAATATTTTCAAAGAGAAATCGGACTTTTATTCTTCGAATAGTAAATTATTCTATCAATCCACTAGAACGAAATATTTGTAATTTCAATTTCCTCTTATTTTACATCAACAATAGGGAAAGAAAACAATATATCTGGATTTTCATCTTCCTCACGTCAAATAAATTGATCAATGAAGCATTTCGGCTTGAAATTGACGGGCAACGAAATATGGGAGGTACGAAATATGATGGATTCGAAGACAGTTCATGAATTGTACAAATTTACTTTCGAACAAATTCTATTCAAATATAAGTGAAGATTCCATGGGAAGCCAAATGGAAATGCAAAGAGAAATTATGAATTACATATGTATACGGATGGGAAGGGAATCTGGATTTGAGAATCTGCGTGTGTAGTGAACTTTCCCACTTCGCTCGAATTAATTATTTTGACTTCCCAAAGATGGAAAGATTAATCAAAAGGAAAGAGAATTTCTTATCGGACCAGTGACTAATTCACACGTAGCGAATCAAAGCGACTCTTTGCCTCCTCGAACCTTCCTTGGCTCGGTGTTTTGGTCCCAATTCGACTGCGAAACTTATTTATTCATAGAACAGCGTGTCTCACACTTAGAAGTCGATGCGTTCCGTGGAAATTTATCGAAAAATTCGCATGTCTCTAATTTGAATTGGTACCTGATTGAAACACAGTGAAACGTCAGAACTCTCAACACCACAAGGCAAACAGAAACGGATGTGATTTTGTCACATAACTTGTCGGCTTTTCATTACTTACTCTGTTTCGGTAAAATGATTTATTTATTCATTTTTATTCTAAAATCGACTGGGGCAGGCTTGATGTTGTGGAAATCTATATGAAAAGGATGGTATAAATAAAATGACAGTAACTCTTTTCCTGTATACACCTGTAAAGACATGTAAAACACACCTGTAAAACCAATAAAGTATACACCTGTGGAAGAGAGTAACTGTAATTTTATTTATGCCATCCTTTTTTATTTTTATTCATTTATTAAAAGATCAATTACTTCTGAAATCGATACCAAAAACTAGAGCCGTCGTCTTAAACCGGAGCATGTTTATAATCACGATAGTATTTGTAAATTGAGCTAGCTCCGAACTTAGGACATTGATTTTCTAAATTTATACATTACAAATATCTAACGACTGTACAAATTTACGCAACCGGTAACCCATTCCAGGATTACCATTTTTGACCAAAATCATCCTTATCCAAGGCGCGATTTTCCACAGTCATACCACATATCAAGTACGTATGCAGATAAAACTCGTGTAAATCGGTGCGTCGTTAACCAAGACCAGCGTCCTTAACCAAAGTCAGCGTCGTTAAGCAAGACATAATTTATCAGAGCCAATCTTCGTTAACCAAGGTACCAATTAACTAACCGCTAAAAAACCGTTCTTAACTACTCGAAATAATCCTTATAAACAATTACACCGCAAATATTTCAAATAGCATCTTCCATTATAGGCACAGAACAAATTATCTTCAGATATACTAGCAATTGGATTAACTCATCGCATTACTATTACGGGAAAGTTGGTATATACGAGTATACTCCAAACAAATTTTAACTCGTACTTTACACGATTTTTAATATAGAAAGCCTTTTTATATTCGCTACTACTAAGCTTCTTGTGAGCACTCCTTTTCATCGACGATAAAAATGTTTGTTTTGTTTTTATTTTATATTCGCATGTGTGCATGAATTTATATGGTGGACAAAGCAATGTTTTCACTACGTCTCGGACACTGCTTCTTTGACACGAGGGCCTAGATGAGTCTAATTTACCGAGGAAAGCCGGTGTGTGTGGTCCGAATAAATCGCCATAGCGTAAATAGAAAGTCCTGGAATATAAAATCAACTCCCCAAAGGTTTTCGCGTCTGTTTAAATTTTCTTCGGGTGCTTTTTCACCGTGTGCCAACCGCGTTTGATACGTCATCCATCGCGGAAAGGGAATTATTCTGAATGGGTTCCCGCAAGAGTGCCAAAAATCTCCCCCAAAACTGCCTTTCCCTTCGCGAGAACGTTTTCTTTCTGCGAGTCATTCACAACAGTCACATTACGCAAGCTTCGAATAGGCTCGCTCACACTGCGTGTTTTGTCTCCCGCAGTTGGGGTCCCTCGAGATTTTCCGCCACTTGGCGAGCTTTGCATCTTCTGAAATGCCTCCTAAAGAAGTGAGGAAACGCCAACCCTGTCTTTTTAAACGGTGACCATTTTTCACGCTTTTGTTCCTAAGTTATGACTGCCTTTCATTTAATCGTTCGCATTCTCGGTTGAAAATAAACATTGCTTACCCAAACATGAGGGGAAGTTATTTTACGACGGACTTTTCGATATCACGTCAGACGAAGTGCGTAACTGCAGGGAAGTCGATGGGGAAAAAACCGAGATGATGAATTGGGGGACAAAGTGTGTGGAGTGACGTGAGCAAGCTAGGGTGTGACGTCACTCACTTGAGGTATTAGGATGGCCCTCCCCGAGTCTGATGTTCCAGAAGATGACTTCAATTGTCCTTTTTTCGAGATCTCTTGGATGCGTCGTCCTACCATCTGAAGAACCAGTCCAAGTCGATTTGTGGGAGAGTTCTTGTATTTCTGGGAGCAAGGCATTCTGGGGAGATTTCTGAAGAGCGCGGAGCTCGTTGTAAGCTGTCATATCATGTGATATTAGTTTGAATGGATATTTAAATGAGGGGAGTCTTCATGAGAAACATATTTTCTGGTTTTCTCTGGTAAACATATTCCCGTCTGCTTATAATTGGAATTTTTGGAAGATTGTGAACGCATGTTTGCAAATACAAAACATTTAAAGCAACGCAAACTGCTCGTCATCTGAGATTTTCATTCATTCGCTTGTGTCATTCCAGAACCAGTATTCATGGAAATGTATAGGGGAAAATTTTTTATACCAAAGCTTGAGATTTGTACTGACTTCAGAACTCCTTTGATTAAAGAATACACTATTGGATTTAATAAATATTTAAATACGATAAATATGAACGAAACCTGTAACCTTAATACTTAATCAAAAATATTTATAGAAATACGATGAACTCTGAAGGTTTAAATTTGAATTCATAGGAGTGGAAATATTACCCTGTGGAAACACAGATACATTTATACTTACTTAGTTCGGCAAAAATTTGTTTCGCACCCATCAAAATATCCATACTGACGCTTTTTTGGGTGAAATTAGACCCGAAAACCGTAGCTATTGCCTCCTAATTTTGACGGAAAAGCGAAAAAACATTGCAAGCGAAAATGTTGGGATGATGGTACATTGCCTTGATTCGATCGAAGTTCCTCTCTATCTTGTGACAGTTAAAATCGGACCTCGGGAAAAGTTATAGAATTCTACCTCATAAATACATACAAATGTTATCATGAATCCCTTAGATTCCCAATTCTCTAAAGAACTGTATTTAACATAAAAGAGCTCTTTTGGGATGCCTTAGTAGGAAAACGAAAATCAGGCGATTTCGCGCAGCTCAAAGTGTTGTTCACAGTTTTTGTCCTCTTGAAGGTGATCAATCTCCATTTCTGCGACGCATTCGCCAAAGGAATAGGAAAAACGATTGCCCTCTAAAGTGAATAGACAGACCTTATGGGTCCATTTGCTAAAAAAATTGGAGGAGGAAACTTCACGAAATATTGCCGATCCTCGCAAAGAGCCTATGTTAGAATGTATGCAATACATTTTCATATTAATAATATAATCATGAAAATATCTAAAATAATTAATTAATGTAATCAGTAATAATATGAATAATAGATATGAAATAAGAATGTATACACTGATATGTTTTCGAAATTTTAATTTAGTCCTTAGTTTCATTTTGACCGATAACTTATTGAGGAGAGGCAATTTTTCTCCTCAAGTTATTTGCATTGAATGCGCATTCATTAGGTTTTGGGTGGCATACTATATTACAGTCCCCTGGGGTACCGGAAAGCAATGTAGGAATAGCGTCCGCCTTTGATGAAATGTTTTGGGTTCGATGTACGGTGGTACCCTTATGTGGGAAATAACCTCAGATGACGAAAAACTTGCACTTTATAAACAACACAACCTCTACAATCCCCTTGGGATCAACAGATCCGATTTATCCCAACAACTTGGAGATACTTGCGTCGAACGCCTTGTTTGAGTGACAGGTAAACTAAAGTCTTCCCTGGCATCACACACATCCGACTGACTTAAGGGAAAAGCATCGAACGAGCACACTTCAACCTCTTGAATTCCGGAAGTATTAGCATTCCGAGGAAAAGGTTGAATCATTGTTGATGAGATATCTAGGTAAAATGATAGTTTTTGTCTAAGTCGTTCGAGTTCATGTAAAGTGACGTTAAATTTCAGAAACATAATTTACAATTAGCCCGTCTGAAAAAAGATTTTCATGTCAAGTACATAACAGATTCGAAATTGATGGAAGTAGATCTTGTGCCAACTGAGTTAAAAAACGGAAAGACTAAAAAGTCAGTAAACATTCTCTATGCCTTTCAAGCCCTCGAATGTCGCAAAAACGTCAGGCTTCATACATGAGTTATCTGAAATGTATTTATTTGGAGGAAATCGAAAAAATTAATCCTATCAATTTTTATCTTAAATACGACGATGCCATAAAAAACGTCGGATGCAATTTATGAGTCACAGACGAAAAAGCAGTAAAGGAACATCTATTTCCGCATCTCGCCGAGAGAGGACATGTTCTCTATGTGAGTGACGGAGGGCGGTAGATAAAATGACACGGGACCATATTTTTTTGCAGGAACTCCTCCAGCGGTTCGTCCGTTTGCATGAAATGTACACATTTCGCATCCGTAGCTTCCGTGGAGGAAAAAATGAAGTGTCTGGCGTCGCAATGACCTATAAGCTTACGTCAAAAGTTGGCATATCTGAGAAGGGACGACAAGTCAGAAGACCTTATACTTTTTCCGGCGGCATTTTTTAACGGAAAATACAGCGCCGAAATGAGGTTTCTTTCCTCGGGTACCAATCCGAAATCAGTTTCAGGTTTCTTTCGCGGATCATTCATCTGAATGATTCAGCTGAATCCAGTAGAGCACCTACCTTAAATGTATTCTCTCGCAAGTTTTCTGAATAAATTGCGTTTCCTTCGGAAAGGTTTACTTTTCCTGTCGGTGACTTGGGAATAAACGAAGAAGTTATGTGGGAGTTTTAGGTGATTAATTATTGAAACGAATCGTAATGGAAGTAGCGTAAATCCTTTTTAGACTTATCCTGGAATGTAACGATGGTCCTAAGAATGAATATTTATTAATTAACTATTAAGAAGGACAGTACCTGTTTCTTTTGTAGCAAACCCATGAAAACAAAATTTTAAGTGATGATATATATTACCGATTAATAGGTTTTTTTAATAAATGTAAATGAGGCGAAATAACTGTTTTATCTTTCATAACAATTCATCGAACAAACAATCAGGTTTAACAAAAATTATTTTTATTGGAGGTTGCTGGGAAGATTTCGATAATTATCATTACGCCGTAACTGCAATTCGTTTTGCGTGTTTGCTTACCAATATCATCCTTTTCGCTGTTTTGTAACACCTTCACTGAATTTTATGGAAGTAACTCTGTTATGAATACCTATTTGTTGATTTCATCATTCTGTCGACCCTTTTCCTCTTTTCTCTAAGTATTTTAGGGCCAGTTTAACCTTACAGCCCTATCTCGAACGATTCGAACATTTTGCTATATAATACAGTGGAGGTTTGTGTTTTCTACTAACGCGAGATGCAAAGACAGAAAATCTTTGGTGATAGCTTTTTGTTTGCGTTATGGAACATTCATTTATTCGTGGACTGAATTCGAATGTTTAATCGTACCCAATGGTAACATCTCTCGAAAGGAGTTTACGTCCGCGACTATTTCCATTAACAGATGCGTACAGAATCGTCATGTAATTCAAATAAGTTAACGTATCCACAATCTAACCATTCCGAGTTCCGAGGACAAGTGATCCCTAGGGTGTTTACCCTACATAAATTATACCCTCGAGGGCAGTTTCATTTGAGAAAGTTGCTAGTTCGAGTGTTAGTTTTGTTATTGAAGCTGCTATTTCACAAAATTATTTTATAACAGACTGTCGCCTGGTATGTTCCTGTTTCATTACTTTCAATACCTGAACCCACTTACGTAACATTGCAAAGGTTAGTTCTAATAGAAATATTATTACTAAAGATCCATGTGAAATATCCGAGATAAGGTTCGCCATCGCTTTTTGGAACAGTTTTCTGAGATTACGTATCGGGCATATTTGTGATAATGTTGGTGACAGTAGGTAAGAAAATATGACTGCTCCANGAAATATCCGAGATAAGGTTCGCCATCACTTTTTGGAACAGTTTTCTGAGATTACATATCGGGCATATTTGTGATAATGTTGGTGACAGTAGGTAAGAAAATACGACTGCTCCATGCACCTGTTCTCCTTCCGTTAGAGAATCAGCGAGTCGGAGGTCCATAACGTTATTTTGTGGTAAAAAGACGTATTCGACTTGATTGACGATTCTAAATTGCGAATTCATTCAATCTGCAATGTCTATAACTCGTACATTTTGAGCTACCATCGCGTATACGCAACGTTTCCATCAATGTCTTTCTTACAATTAGGTCCGTCCCTCTAAATGGGTGTCCGCTACAGTAGCCGCTCGCGATGCTCCTACCATTTCTTTAAACCGAACCCTTGCAGCGAATATAAGTACCGTTATATTTGAGATAGACTCCATACAGTGTTGCAACATGTTCCGCAGAAGGAGTTTTAAGAGTATCCCGAATCTTATGTTACCCGCAATGTTTTTAAGTTTTTTTTGCTCATGACTGTACCTTAAAGACCTCTGTAAAAGAGGTGTTTATTTCTGTTTTTTAATGGTGAAAAAGTGTTTAACTTTTAACGAAGATTTGCTATGAAACCTGGGCCGTGAAGTGTGTTTAATGTGCGGTTTAATAAAAATTCTGACATTAAGCCGTTTTTTGTGAAAAGGATGATGTTTGACTATAACATCATTGTCATTTCCTTCCGACTTGACTTCTTGGTACGCTTCCATGACGTCGAGAATAATAAAAGATAGAACAACCTTACCCTATACAACTACGGGTTGAGTCCTTTATTATTCGCATCGTATAATATAATTGATACTTAATGGCGAGGAAAGCTAAGAGAAATATGGTTGAATATGGTGAGAGATATGCTGAAAATAAGATGTGCGTAAGGAAAGGAATAAAATGGAGTGAGAATATGTTGTCATATGTCAAGATGTCAAGAGCGAAGGATGTAAAGTGTGTAACATAGTCAAGGGATGATTAGGTCATTACCGTGTCTACCCAAAAGGGAACAGAGTGAAGAATATGTACGTTTAGAATCGGCCACCAACTATGTTCCAGGATATTCAGAATATATCTTTGCTTCCCGTCACCCACTCTACTAGAAGTTCTGTGTAATCCTCTCTTGCAACTGTTACATGTAACACAGAAGTGACGTGGAGATGCGACTGTCCATTGTGGCGATTCATTTTTAACTGCTTAACTTTAGTCAGGGTATAGTCTGCTTTAACTCTGGTCATAGCAGTTAGGCGTAATAGAAGCCACCGCCCAAGATGAACATGCCTGTTTCATTTCAAAGCTCTTTGCCTTCAAAGCGTTTTGTCTTCATAAACCATGTTATTGTGAAGAAAATCGTCCAGAAGTTTTATTTCTCTACTTAGAAACTGCTACTGCCCTTGGATATGAGGCTAAAATAATTTTAATTAATAACGCGCCATATTTTCGCTCGCTAGTAACTTTTATTTTCATTTAAAAATTCTTTTTTGAGCTTTTCTGCATACCGTCGAATAATGTGTAGGATTTGAAGTTATAATAATGCAAAAAATCGATAAATAGCATTATTTAGAATATATTGATAAATATACTGTTGTATTCTAGGTCTGGTAAACGATTCTTTGAATGATAATCCCGCGTGATCCAATGATTAAGGGATGCTGCTGAGCTTCTGGGACAACGTTTTTAATACTTCGATATCTTAAATATACATTTTAGAAAATAAAAGTCGTTTTAAATTGTCGGAAAAGACTTTCGGAAAAGGAATTTTGTATCTTAACTCCGCTTACGTTCAAATGATTTTTAGCGAAAGAAACGTCAATTACATTCATCTATCACTAAAAGCTTTATAACAGAAAGTAAATTCATTTCCTTTCAGATATCTTCATGTTATGGTTCCCTTCCTCTAAACGCCGCTGAAAATAATATCTACTGCTAAGATTTAATTTTAATTTACGTCACAAGTTACTGGTAGACAAAATATCAGGTGACGGCGTATGTAATTAGCATGCACAAAGAAAGCAATAGTTCACTATTGAAATCAGGTTCCTTCACGGTTTACATTCACTCATTTTTTACCTTAAATGCTCTAGTTCCAATTTACATTCTAATCAGAACTTAAAAAGCAGATGCGTGATTGCAATTTAAACGAACTACATTCTTTCGTTTTTCACAAAAACACGGAAGTTCAGCGCCCTTCCATTTCGCGTTCTTCTTAATTGAAAGCAGTCGAGGTGAGAATTATTCCCTACAGACCACGTTTAAAGTGTGGTCTAAAATAAAATTAAACTCCTCGCCTCTTTAGGCAAGGAAAGACACGGTAATTATTACTTGAGTTTCGGAAAAGGGTTACCGCAGTCAAATCGGGTCGTGTGTTTTCTAAGCTACGCGTATGTTTTCCTTGGTTTGAAATGCGAAAATAAAAGGAAGAATCGTTTCTAATGCGGGCTTCGGCGCTAAAGAGGCAGGTGGAAGTGAAACAGCCAGACGGGAAGTAACGGTGTTTAGCCTATTTATCTTTTCCAGTAAACCTACGCCATAAATTAAGGCAAATGATGATTCAACAACTCTTCTGCGAAAAAGTGGGAGAATAACATTTCGCTGAAATCGATTATTTATACAAAACACGGTTGATTTCATCTCATGATTGTTTTCTCGCATCAATGTTTTTTAATTCGAATAAATTACAACAGTAGTGCTTCTCATACTGCTTCGACTGCTGAGGTCGTTTCGCACATATTGGTTCCCACCGGGAATCGAACCCGGGATAGTTTTAATCGTAGACGGACGCACTATCCACTTGGTTATTCGGAATTGCAAGATAGTCTCTTAAATAAAATCGGTATCTTTTCCGAGAACTGCGTTCTATGGAAGCCAGAGGCCTAAAGGATTTGAAAGCATGGAGAAAATAAAGACCTATTTACAATCTGCTAATTTGATTCAAGTAAAAGTACCGATTACGATTTGTAAGAACCCTTTTATCTACCATTAACTCGCAATAAATTTATTTTTTCTTTCATCGGTCATCATAAGGAATTATTACTTTAACATACATTTTTTACTCGCCAGAGCTTCCTGTTTATTAATTTTTTCATATTTCTTCGTGATTTATAGATGAATTTATAAGCAATTTATCTACTGATGTTTCAGATTTAGCACAGCGTGGGCCAGCATTCTGCTGGTGCCTATAACTCGGGATGAAGAGTGTTCTTGCTGACCCGCCAATATTCCTCAATGTTCTGAACATAATTTTATCTATAATAATTTTCNATTGAATAAAGAATATTAACGTATATGGACCTATCTAAAAGTAGAACGATTATGTAATGTGAGAGAGTGTTCCAACTTCATTTTTAATATTCTAAATTATCCTTTAATAGTAATCGAAATCTCCCAGATTGTTAACTGTATACTTTGTTGTGTTTCGCCGAGAGACAACTTGCAGTGATGCGAAAAGAATTACTACACGACTACTCAGTTCTTCGCCTGATTTATAAATAGCAGATTCATTGTTTCAGAAGACAGTGGATCCGTCTAAAGAGAAAAAGCTATCGGAGGAAAAAGAATAAGACAATTTTAGAGAGACAACAATTACAGAGAATATTACAAATGGAAAAATAGAAATACAACTTCCTCTTTCCTTATTCGTACTGAAATTTATGATTCACCAGTACAAAAACAATTCACCGTCATACCATCAAAACACATATTAGCTAGTTCAATGCTTTGACTTTGCAAATGATTACTTTCGAAGCGAGCCTATTTGGGATTAGATTTCCTCACAGTGATCCACTAATAGTGGACCTTGATGTTTAATTTTAATTGCTTTGTAATAGTGTGGGTAATTTTGTATTTTTTTCTTTTTCTTTTTTGTTTTATAAGTGTTTTTTATATTGTATTAATCGGTATCAATTACTTGTATTTTCTTTTGTATTTATGACGTACTGCCTTCAGGAGGTTCTGGGGGGTTTCCCTCCCTAGAGAACTAGGGTGAATACCAGGCAGGGTATTGTATTTCCTTCTCCCCCTGAAAAGATGACTACCACCTGGCCTGGAGCCTATCTGTAGTCCAATCGTACAAATAATAATAATAATAAAATTGAATCCAAAATAACGTTAATAATGATTTTAGATCAGACTTGCTAAATTTAATGTGTTGGCATTAATCAAAATTTCATTTTGTCGCCGCGGAAAGCAACGCGGAAATCTGACTTTAGAAAAATATTGTTAATTGTATAAGTTGGATTGCATGTGAAGTTAAATTTTATGAACTGAAGTTTTGGTGAGGTATTTGGAGACTGTGAGAAAATAGAACGGAGAGAAAGGTTTCTTTAATTTTCGTTTTAATAATTTGTTAATGAGTGCTGAGGAGTAGCCATTGTTGACCGCTATGTGTGGTTAATTCGTTGTGATGCTCATTAGGGGACATAGGAATGGTTACCAGTTTGTGAATTAGGAAATGAAAACTAGCAAGTTTGTATGAGTGATAACTCGAAAAATTAAGAAATCTCGAATTCCTCACGGATTTAGACGATTTGATGTGAGACACACGCTCATGGTCATATAATTGTACCGTAATGTGGTCTTTCATTGACTTTTTGTCTTTATTCCGTCGACTGGTTGTCTCTAACTGTTAATTGATCGTACTGTTATAGAATAATATTACTAACCGGCTGAAACTAATTTTTCGGATACACTTTCAAAAGAGTATGCCTTACTGCTTCCGTTGAGCAGCCCATTTTCCTCAAGGGAGTTTTCCCAGTAGCATACTTCAAAAGGAATCATTGGAAGGACAAAAGGAAGGAAATGCATTGAAATTGATTCAATATTCCTATCAGTGGAAGGAAACATACTGAAAGGGCAAAATCCACTACTTCGGCCTCAACTTTGTGATAAGTGTTTCTTATTCTTTTCATCATACTGAAAGGGATTCAACATTCGTATATTCAAAGAGCATTTCATTTCCTTATTCACGTCGCATGACAGTATAGTAATCAATTCGAGGTAGGATTTGTAGGTAAAGTTTCCTGTTGTGGACATGATACACAGAAAGAACTTTGTCGGTTGGATTGATTGATAGGATTGGTAAGAACGCCATTTTAAAGATTTTGGGAGTGTTTTGTGTGATAACAAAGCTTTAGCTGAAAAATGTCTTATTTTTTCAGTATAATTTTTGGATGAAGTTCAATTTGCCTGCGCAAACAGTTCTGGTGCGTAGCGAAAAAAAAAGACTCCAGCCAACGTTTTTCTTCGATTATATCCGGCTGAGTTCGCTCTTTTTTTCTCCACGTGCATATTACCTTTACTTGAGAACCCTGCCGCTTTTCATGAATTTACGCAAGTTTTCCAACTGCCAGAAGCCCTGCAGTAAAATTATCCGCATATTCCGAGGATTCTTTCCCGTTAAAACATCCTATTCTAGAACAAACGAGTTACAAGTTTTTACGCCCCTTCGCTCGAAGAATTAGAAAAGTTTAAAAACTAAAGATACGATGAAAATTATTTGTTTACTCAGGAGATTGGCTCATTTTTTAATCCTTTCAAAATACGAAAATATTTTCTTTGAATTAGCGATGAAAATTTTCCGCCTTTGAAGAATAATTACATTTCCTTTCCCGTAACAACTCAATCCACAAGTAGATACAGAATTAAAACCCCCATCAGTACCGTTTTGACCATAGGTATTGTAATGTATGGTTTTAATTGCTGCAATAAACGTTTATATTCAACAATTTAAATTCTTGATAAATTCTACGTAGTTGTAGTGAATTCGGACGTTCCACTGGGGGGCGTAGTCGGAGATTTGCTATTATTTGCATACATTATCTACGTTAGCCAGAGAAAACTATTGTTGATTGATTGAAAGTATAATTAGGAGTTTTGCTGATCTCATATTATTTACATAGTTTACAGTAAATTGAAAGCAAAGAGAATAGACTGATCTTTACCAAGGATTAAAGTGAAATAATGAGATGGTGCATATAACAATACACTGAATAAGAGGTATAGACATGCAAAATACTGTATGTATAAACAGCATACTGAACGAGATATCTCGGAGAAATCTTTACCTGAGTGAAAGGTAAGTGAAATTTTGAGATGTTGCATATAGCAATACACTGAATATGACGTATAGACATGCATTATACTGTATGTATAACAGCATACTGAACGAGATATCTCGGAGAAATTTATCATGGGATACCCTAACAAACGATGGATATATGTGTACGGGCACTTAAGAAGATATGATTCCTCAAGAGATCGGTAAGCAGTAGCACTGAAAAAGTGAGTGAAGTTACTTATCGCCTGTTAGACTCCGTCTAGGTAATTGGCAAACGTTGCGATCGTGAATTAGAAACGGCCAAGTGTTGCTTTGCTCGATTGGTTTCTCTATTAAATCAGATAATAGGTTCTTGGAAGACGTAGTTAGTATGTATTCACATCTAAGTATTGACAATAATGTACATTAACATGTAATAACGTTGTTATGAATTGTTACTAATGCACCCTGTTGCATAGTCCGATCGAACATTGCAAAGAAATAGAATATGGAAATTGAAGCTAGAATTAGCCTATTCGAGGATTAACGATTTCCGCTGATGATTTGCGACGATTACAGATTGTAGAAATAGTCTAGCAATGCATACACCACAGCGGCTCGGTAGGTAACCTTGTAGATGTGTATACAATGTTATACATTACTAAGGTGGCACTTCAACCATCTTGTATACTACACGAAATTCAGTATATTCATATAATAAGGTCAAATAAAGAGGTACAAGTTTTCATTGTTATTGGAGTTAAGCGGTCACAACTTTACTTGATAATCACTAATTGAATGTTAACTGGTCACTAGCTTACGGTCTGCAATTCACAGTCGCTATCCTATGTTTAACCTCAGAGCTTTATCTAACCCTAAAAGGCTTAGTACACCTGACACTACTTCGATGGGTCACTGGGTACATAAAATAACCCACACGTGAGCTCATTTAGCGAAGTGGTGAAATGTCCTCAGATTAGCAAGGTATCTAGTCCACTTTATCTTGAGATTCATAGACTACTGGTAGCGATGTGAGTGCGCAACGGGGTCGCTAAGGAGTATTTACCCTCGCTGGATAGCCTTCGCGTAAAAAAGCTCCATCAAAACATCGTAAACGGGCATCGGTTAAACTCGTAATCCTTTGCCAGTCATATCCTCTCGACGTCGGCGCCGTTCGAGTGATCGATGGTCTCTCTTTTTTTCAACCAGCGAAGAAGTATCATCTCGCCGTGTTTCTCGAGTCCGCGTTAGTTTCCTCGAATCCGTTAAGTAGTTCTCTCGCGTGAGAAAGTGACTTACTGAGCTCGGAATCATTTATTCTGAGAAAATAGACATTGCGGTGGAAAAGTATCCATAAAAGGTAAAAGTCTCGACAGCGATATCGATTTTTAAAATTCGTGTTTTCTCCGAAGCAATTGACAAAAGAAAATTTCTTATAGTTCGACTAGGTATGCGTATGAAGAGTTTACTTTGAGGACGTATTAGCTACTGTGAAGCAAATTTATTGAACATGCGATAAGCTGAAAATTAACAAATGACCCGCGTAGGTTTTAGTTAATACATTATTATCCCAGAAACTAGTCCCATAGATATTAGTGTGCACTTTTCGGGCACCTTATACTATAACCCATTAAATTTCTACCAAAAATCCCTCTCTCTATCTTGTGTAATGAACTGCTTGATAATTTTTTCTCGTATCTTTTTACGGAATATTTAGATGAAGGGTTTAGTGATCTCCCGGCACATTACATTTATGAAATATTCTCGGGAATTCCATCAAATTAAATATGTAATTTTGTTCTGTTTTATAATTATCGAGAAATTATCGCCCACAGATCCAGTAATTACTCATAAAAAATTCTAATTATACGAGATTTACGCAATGTTGCAAATAAATATTCTTTCCAATTTCGCAATACATTCCACGACCAGTCAGATGGATTATTTCATATCACTTTTATTCCGTCAGCGACTCTCTTATTTTGTACATCTTGTTTTATAAAATACATAAAAATATTCGTAAAGAGTATTAAATAACCTACAAATAATGAATTAATATGCTAATTTCACGGAGGCCATCGAAAATGCTTGAGGCTCTACCTCTCGTACAGGTAAAATCCACTTTCGCGATCACAGCTTGAGTATGAAAGGATGGAAGCAAAATAAAAATGTTTTTCTTCAATTTGAAGCTCTCTGCATCAATGGAAAACTCTGTCAAACAAGAACTTGCTGCCTGTTTTTATAGGAAATACGTTTTTCAGCATTGCGGGTATTTGACTTTCCTTCCCGTAATTTAGAAATCACCGTCATCTAGAAATTATCATACTGAAATATTTCCTGTGCAATTTCCGATTTCCTTGCAATACTTTCATTATAAATTGCATTTGCTAGAATATTTCGTGTATTCATTAAGAATAAGATATATTAAAAATTTCCTTATTAACTATTGAGCTTTTTGCTTTGTTGATACAAAATCACTAGCAATAATTTTCTATTATATTAACAATTTTTCATGTGTCCCAATTTGCTATTTAATTTTCTTTTCTTGGAAGTATAAATTCGAAGTAACTAATATCGATTTATTATTAATTCGTTGATATTATTGATTCGTCCCGTTTGTTAACATTAATTTATTCCGTATGTTAAATGTCGCTAGAGTTGGATTATAATTAAGATAAAGTTGACATAGAACTCCAATCGCTTGACCAATGCGGGCAAGAAAGCCGTTTTGTATAGAATTTATTTTATGAGCCGTTCGATCGTCACTGAGGATCTATCAATTTTTTGTCCTTCATTGATGGATTCGAACCTAATCTCCAGCAACTGCGTATCATATTTTTTGCGAATGGTAACAGCTCTGAGCGGTGCCTTGCAACTTTTGAATACAAATGAAGTTTAAAGCCACTTTTTCCCAAGATCAATACCAGAAGAAGATTAACGATATTCAGTGCGATGAAAGTTTTTTATTTCGTCCACAGCGGATACGAGGCGTTACGTTGATGAAACGTGGATTTGGTGGTGAGTTTTTTTGAAGTGCCTTGTGTAAATCCAGTTTTTTACAAGGCTGCTTTTTCCCTTCGAATCAGTTCAGAGGTCTGTGAGGGAACAGACGAATAAAACGGAGATGAAATAACCTCACGACGTCTCCTTTCGTTTACACTAGAACAGCACGAAACATAGGCTTCGAAGAAGTTTCAGGTGAAATAGCAGGTTCTCTTACGCCTTTGTCCTTCCTTACCGTAAGCAACCTTAAGGTGCCCACCGTAGACTTCTGATGGAGTCATTAGACGAATGCACGGATCATTATCGTCCCACATGTATCTGTGATATTCTGTTCCTTGGCATTGATACTTTTAAAAGTGATACTTTTAAAATGTCAACATTTCGATACAAGCAACGATAAAACAGGAATTGAAATTCAAAATTCCCGAATAGTCAAGTAGACACTGAGTTCGCCTTTGGTGAAAGCAGCCCTGAGTTCTATTCGGTGTGCGTCCTTTTGTGAGAAATTACAACAGCTTTCGAAGTGCTTTTAAGAATACTACAACGAAATTCAAGATTTCATTAGGCCTGGGGTAAAGGTGTTTCACTTAGAATGATAAGGCGTGCATCTTCAACTATACTTGTTGAAGACGCACGCCTAGCAATGATTACTATCGTTGACGGTGGCTCTACAATTAGAGAAATATGATGGCTGGCTGCAATTTCCACAATTATTTCGATTAATGTTGCTTCACAAAATATATAACTATACACCGTCAGAATATAGCCCGTGAGAATTCAAGAAGAAAGACCACTTGGGGCGATCTACGAAGAAATAAGTGAAATTTACTGCGATTATTTATGTAGGAAAAGTATAAACACTGTAGTAGTACCCACCCTTCTAGAGGAGATAGGTGTAAAAATGTATTTCTCGTAAAATTTCGAATATTTTACCTTCTCTAATCTAGTAAAATAATTGCATATATTTATGGTTTCAAGTGAGACAATCGAAACAAGATATTTACAGATGACAGAGGATCTGTTAAACGTTAAAGAGTAAGACCGGAGAAAGTTTGGGTGAATTTAGAGTGAAAATACTGCCAGAAAAGATTGGGCAAATAGATGATATAATTAGTAGCTTCAAAAGATCCTTTTTCCGTAGCCGATATGCGATAGTAATGGAATAATAATTTTCAATGATAATAGAAAAAGTAGTTGGAAATCGAGAATTTCCGCTGAACCACCCATTTAACATCACATCATTGTGGATTACAGGCACGTATTCCGGCAATTATATTACCTTCATCTGTGATCGAGGAGGGCTAATTACTAATTTAATACAAGCACTACTAAATACTAACCGATACTTGCTCTGTACTAAACAGTGTACTTTTTATTTCAATGGAATGAGGGTACAGGCGGGAAATCCATCAGAAGTCTACTAGTACCGGTCAACAAGTTGTACATTTCCATTACGCGGTGGGCGTAAGAATACCCAAAAGAAAACGCAAGCCGCGAACCGGTTTTACATCGGAGGAAACGTGAGTTTTTTTCGAAAAGAGGAAGGAAAAGAATTGGGAAAAAGGGAGCTTATCCCTCGTAAGAGCCTTATCGGAGGAGAAAGAGAAAAGAGAGAAAAGTTCAGCGAGGTTTGTTAAGGGCGCAGAACCAAATATTTCCACGTTTCGCCCGAATAAAAACAGCGCCGATGTGTCGGAGTGGGTGGCTCCAAAGGAAGAAAAAATTACGGCGTGGGATTCGGAGGAGTGCGAAGAATGATATATAAAAAGAGCGATATATTCTGGAGCGTATCAATCATAAGAATAGGATTAACGGAGACGGAAGTCCTGACGGAGTAGCTACGCGTCCAGATAAGCGAGTTATGAGTCGGCATAGAGATTTTCCCTCTTTTTCCGGCTCCGTTCAGAGCTACTTTCGTTCGAAAAGTCTTCAAAGGTTTTAAGGATATATTATTAAGGTTAATGTATCTTTTACCGATCTAAGGGGATATATTATGGTGAATACTCAAGAATATCCCGGGATGAGAGCATATTGCACATAGTGTCTTCCTCCTCAGACATTATCTCCTCCCTTTCTGTTGCGTATTGATTTAAACTGCGCAAAACTTCTGTCAGGAATTTGTAAACTGGATTTGCGCTAGCAATACTTGGCGAAATGATATTTTTTTGAAATGTAATATTCAGTTAAACGTTAGCTCAATCCCATCAGTTCAAAGGTACAACTGCTATAACGAATCTGCAATTTATTTTGAGTTTCTTTCTTTCAAGGGCTACCAAAATTTGCGAAAACGATAACTTTAAGAGTGTTTTGATATATTGGGATTTCCATACAAACATTATGTTCAACAACCTTGACGTAATCTAAGAAACGATAAGCTTCCGACACTTCAGACAACCACCTCCGATGACACCAAAAGCATCCTTACGGCAAATAAATGGAGGAAATCTGTTTAAAAAAGAACTTCCAAGATGTCGGCATTAGTGGTAGAATGTTACGAATCAAAAATTTCTACATCCTTTTTTATTTTAATATAGTTATTTTTATACAATTTTGGTACACAATTATGTGTATAATGAGCACCTTATCCAACCCCCCTTTCGCATTCCGTCTTTCGTCGTTAAATCCTTAACCTACGATAATGGGTAATCGGAAAAATGCCCCTGGAGTAAAATAGACCCCGGATAATTCCCTTGAGGATAAAATACCTCCAAGAAAGAAGCTCCCGAAGGAAAAATATTGGATTACATAATTAGCTAGATTGGGTTGGGGTGGCTGCGGGATTTACCTTATATATAAAAATGACTCATACATACTTTTGAGATCGTGTGAGTATAACCTTGTAATTAGCGTAGTTTTTTGGTTTTGAGTAAGGCATCCTTCATTCAATTCTGCTTTAATTACGTCTATTACTGATTATTTTTTTACTAAGACTGTTAAATGTATTTTATATAATTGTATATTTTTTTCCGGGGTTTTTCTTCCTGAACCCAAGATGATGGTTTTCCAATTCGCACATGAATGCTTTAGTTATTTACAAAGTTTACATTGTTAGGGGCTACTGCTACGGGTACAATTTAAATCTTGTGTAACCTGTTTTTTTAGTTAACATGAATATCTCAAAGACTGAAGAGAAATAAAAAATTAAACATTTACCTTAACCACAAAAACACACATTCTACGACCATGGTTTCGACTCCTTGGGTCATCCCGAATTCGTAGATTCTATCTCAAAGACTATTAATTTCTGGAATATATTAGTTTTATTCATCGCTTCAGATGGAAAATATTCTAAAGGAAATATAACTAAAGAGCCTCTTGTAATTAGGATTCCGAAAATGCTTTCAGATCACTCCGTATTGCAAGTAAAAATGCCACCTTACGGGCTCGACGAAGAACAGTGATTCGAAAATTGTCGTGTCAAGGCTATCGGGAGACGGAATCTAATTGAATTTCATTCAAAAAAATGGGAGTAAATTCGCGAAATACACGAATTCCCGAAACTCGAATGCCAAAGGCCTGAAAAGCTCTCCTACATTTTTTATTCAACTTTTTTGTTGCTTTAGAATAGCGCGACGCTGATAGATGGTAGCAAAGAAATCGGAAAATCTCATTAAGGTATAGAAGTTTACTATCCGTCATATCTGTGCGTTTTATCTCTCCTCTTGCCGAATTAAGTCCACCCACTAGAAAATCAAATGAATGCTTATGAAGAGTTTCTAGAATGAATGTACAAGGAGAACGCCGTCTAATTGAAATAGTCGGAATGAGCGACAAGAAGTGAAACCAAACCAGAAGTATTAAAACACGAAGATTCCATTTCTTTCATCAGTCTTCTTTCTTCTTTAATCCTTTATAAGGCAAAACTCCAGGGGCAATACGGAGATATAGTTTCTAAGTGAATGGGATGCGTTAAGCCTTCTTGAACAAAGTTTTATTTAGTTCACGCCGGAAAAAATGTATTTATAACTAAAAAGGGGTGGTCCTTATAGGAACCAGCGGCCACTTGCAAGACCGAAATGTTCACATTCCTCAACACACCGGTGGTTATAATAGGGACCACTTACGAATATTTTCTTTTATACTAATACTATTATGCTGAAATTATTAATCCAATTTCGCTTAAAATGGAAATATTTGAGGGTTTAAAAAATTTCCAACGTTTGGTGGCTTATCTTAAGTTATAACAAAGGAATAATTCACATCTTAAATGCGTTGTTTTTTACTAAGCTAAGTTATCATAAAAATTGAAATGGAGGTGAATTGGAGATGATAATTCATGATTGAAGCTTACTTTTGTTTTTTAAATGAAATTTGTTTTTAGAAAAAATATCGAACAATAAGTTACCTCAAAGTAATTTAGGAAAAAAGTTAGATTTTTATGAATAAGAATCTCTCTCAGGAGATATTTGAGGAATAGTCCTAAGTTTCTATAACAAATCTCTCAAGCATTCCCTTGTGTTATTTGAGTGAATCTCATCGGCCATATATGTAATTTGCTTTTGCTAATCATTATTATGTAATACTGTCATTAAGCGTAATGCATTTTTGTGCATCAAATACACGTATTATCAGAAGATTCTCTTCTATTTTTCGCCGAATGAAATATGTAACCGCCAAGCATCGAACTATGTATTTTGAATACATTACCTTACGGAAGTATATTTTAACCCTACCACTAAGTCTAAATTTTTTGTTTCTTTTTTATTACAGAAGATTATCTCGTTGAATATTTGATCCATTCACGAAATGGTTTAAATTCAAGCTACAAGTTTCAGGTAGGTTTGCTATAATAAGGGATAGAGAACGAAGATCAGAAATTGTAGCTTTGTTTCATTGTCGTTTGTTGTTTTCTTAATAGCAAACTCTAAATTGACACATTGGATCAGTACATAAAATGCACATCTTATTTAATGGATCTTGTTTATGAAATCAGAAAAGATTGGTATGTTACTTTGTCGTCAGTGTTCCGCCAAATGGGTGTGAAACGTGGACTAAAAGAAAGAAAGATATCACAATATCGGAAGCCCTCAAATCTTAGCATGGTTAAGAACGGATAATATAAAACTTAAAGACAAATTTGTGTAGAAGAGAAGGCTTTAATTGAGTAAATAAAGCGGAGGCTGAGGAAATAGATAAGTCAGTCTTGACTAAAGACAGTTTTTGAAAGTAGGAAGCAAGGGAAAATGGCAAAAATTTTAGATTATATGAAAGTTAGCGTTAGTTATTCAGAAGCAGGTAAAACTTGAAAATTGATAAGTCTTATTCATATACTATCTCAATAATATTTTAAATTCGTTTAATGAACAAGCGAGAAAAACATTTCCTTGTTTGAAAAGATATATTATTTTACTTCATACATCACCCCTTTCGTCTGATCAACCTCATTCTTCCGGTTGCATATCGTATCACCTCGTTCCTAATCTTCGCTGTAGAGCATTGCTGCTAGTTAAACGCTAGGAAGCTTGATGGAATTTACGCACCATGAGTTGAGGTGTAGTTACAATTCGCATCATGACGTTGACTTGAATAATATTCCGCAGTTCTCTAACCGCATCAATCCGCTTGCTATCTCCCAAAAGCTTGAATAACCCAAATCCCTTCTAGGGCCATCAAACCTGTTACGGGACAGTCGTCATAACTTCCGAGACGAGCGGAGATTCCGCAAGTACCGCACGTAATTCCCGCACTATTTCAGCATACGCCAAATTCCACGCAAACAATGGAAATCCCACCTAGAATCCAATATCCGAAGCAGACGGCGAAATTACAGAAAAAGAAACCACGAAATCGGCCTTTTTCCGTCACCCAATACTTTCAATAACCAATCTTCCACGTAATGCGACCTAACGCATTTCTTCAAAAAACAAAACGAGATCCTTTCGCAACTCCGTTCTTTCCTCCCCGTGGGTGTGACCTTTATCCCGTCACCTTCGCCGCGGGGGCCGGTTCCAAAGCCTCCATGACCACCCAATTCCTTTCCATCCCCGAGACGATTGCTTCCCCTCACTGACGAGAGATGTCTGCTCCTGCGCCTCATTCTTTTTCACCCCGCCGCTAATTACGCGACGATGCGCCAATTACTCCCGTCACTCGCTCCTCTTTCTCATCTTCCGAAGAGTGGCGTAAATTGAGAGGCGTTCAAGGCTCACCCCTTCTTTCCTCACGCCTTCTCCCGTCGCTCTTTTCCTCTTGGTTTTAGCTCAATTCTTTCCTCGTCGCATAGGGGGTCGCCGCCCGTTCCGAAGGGTGAGTCGTTGTTAGGTTATTGGTGAGGAGTTAATTTGAAAAATTGGGCATTGAGTGGCATTGTGTCCGGGTCCTCCTCAATTATAGCGCCGACGTCTGCGTTTCGTTACTGAAAATGGATTCCGAACGTTTCCCATCCTTTGCCTAATATGCTATCAGCCAATATTACGCTCCTCGGATGCAAAATAATACGCTAGCGTAACTTTGTATGCCTACTTCAGCTGTCAACTACCGCCCATTTTTGCACTCTTGTTAACAGCACAAAGTCCCTTATGTCCACCTATTTGCTGATAGCTTAATTTAGCTCTTACGGAAATAATTTCGCAAAAAATAATTTATAATAAGAATGTTTATTGATACAATACATTCAAATTATACAGCCAAAATGCTTGTATAAATGGGTGTCTTCGTAAATTTCAGTATAAAATACAAGGAATTTTCAGAAATATAGTCTTCCATAAAAATTCAGTGGAAAGTAAGATAAAGGGAAAGGATATGCATTCGATATTTTTTACGTTACTAAAATAGTCTATTCCTTTAAATCAACAGTCCTATGAGAGCTCTTATTATCCAAAAATATTTTTGGTCGTCGCCTTTTCAAAGGGTGTTTAGATTTCCTTAATTTATGCTCATTGTCAGCCTCGACTGTCGATTTTATCGTCTAGAAAATTCCCCCCGTCTACCTGAATAGTTTAACCGCCCATTAGTGGGCGGTAGGGACCATATGACCATTGGCAAAGAAATACATCAACCCATTGACGCTGGAATTCTTTTTCGTTTGCAACGCAACGCAGAGCTATGTTTCCGTGAAATGTACGATATTTATCAAAGTAACGAATATTCTTGTCGTTGAAAGATTCTCGCCCGAGAATACCTTTAAATCCCTACCATAAAAAGTGTACGTGGCTGGAATGGTTTGCCTGCGGCAGTGTTTTAGTGTTTTCCATACATTTTTAAGAAGTGTTTCCTGATTTCTCCTGCTGCTGGCACACTTTGAAACCCGCTAAAAGCTTTGTCCGGCTCTTTTGTAAAACATATCATTTTTACTAGTAAAATGGAAATAACATTGGGCTCTTAGTGATTTTAATACACGAGTGCAATTTATTTTATGTTCACTTTTATTCAAAACTAGTATGGAACATTCATCTGAAATATAAAATTAATTATAAACATTATTTCGGTGTTAGATTGTTTTCCTTCGAAGTCTCCTGAAAACTATACTTTGAAAAATTTGCAATCCATTAAAAGATTTAAAAAGTACTGGAATTATCTGTTACTATTACTTATATAAGGAAAGCAGTTTGCAGTTTTTATCTGGCTTTCTTACTAAAGGTAAGCTAAACGGGTAATCAATACGGTTTCCATACGGTTAATCTCAATATCTATCAACAGCGTTTCTCACAGTTATTAATGGTGCTGCTAATTATGTCAGCCTCTTTTATTTTTATAGACATATGATTTATTAATAACTTTTTGTCGTTGCGTTGAGACGTTCACACACAAATCTTAAATCTCTTGTAAATAATAAAGATGCAGAATAAACACTTTTACCATTACCACAGAATTATTTATTTTACGACCATGGTTTCGACCCTTCGGGTCATCTTCAGGAATCTCTTGTAAATAAATAGAAAGCTGTTTTCAACATTCTACTCGATATCTAGCAAGTTCTGGCGTGTTTTCATCACTTCTTTCAGTTATGGTTCATAAACCGAGCAGCGCCAGGCTCCTCTAATAGTATGCCATAGTAAGCGCGGCAATGTTAACTTATTTTTCATCTTTTATTTTCCCTAACGTTGACTTTTATTCGTAATCCTGCTCATAACTTAATGCAAACGTATCAGATACATTTCTCGGTCTTATAATCACATTTATACCAACGTTAGTTTTATGAAAACGTACATTTAAACGATTAATTGATTTGTATAAAAACTAATCTGATTGCTTTGAATCAGAAATCGAAGTATTCGAGACCCGGTCGCACTAATGAACTCGGAAAAGTCGTAGCTTGAAAATATCCATCGTATGTCCTTTAGCCACCAATCAAATTAAACTATAAGCATTTATTTCTGTAACTATAATCTACATGGTACCTATGCTAGAAATAAAACAAATATGTTATGAGATAGTCTTATTCATTGAAACTAGAAATATTAATTTATTGATTGTTGTAAATAAAATAATTAACTAAATTGAATTTGGAATGCTTTATACGAAAATTGGGTCTCAGAGGCCCATCCTTGCTGATGAAGTTAGAAAAGGTCGCCGCGCTAATGGTGGTTGTCAGTGGAAATTTACAGAGAAAAATGGAGTGAAAGAATTCGGAAAATACTTCTTCCTTCGGGAATGCTGACCTTTAGAGGAATTTAATCGATGGGACCTGTACGTGGAAGTGAATAGATTGAATGAAAACGCCGGCATCACCTCCCACACAAAGCTGTCGTCTATGCATGTATCCCTTTCGCTTCCGCCACGTCGTATTTCGCCCGCGTATCTGACACCCCTTTGACATGACGCCTCGGAACGTGTGTGAGGCAGAGAAATGCCTCCAAGACACTGCCTCCATCCGCTCCAATTTCCGCGCTTTGCATAAGGAAACCGCGAGTACGCGCCAAATGACGGAGAAACACTCCCTGCGAGTATAATTGACTGGCTCATCGTGAGCAGAATGAGTGGTACGGAGGTGATGAGCGAGAATGCCGAGTGGAAATGGAATGAAAAGGAGGAGATACGTTGGTGAGAAATGTGTTGATAGGTGCCGACAAAGGATGCTTAATAAATGAAGGAATTGAATTTTGACTGACGTTGAGCACCCATCGTACAACGCTGATTTTGCATTTTATGAATGTGTGGAGTACTACGGTTAACTGTTCTCTGAATTAGTGATTGGGTAATGAAGGTGCTTACTTTGGAACGTTGATTTCGGATTGCCGATTACTTACAGCTTACACATCTCTTTAAGTGACTTATCGGGGTACTGTGGTAAGACCATGATAGGTTGTACTCATAATTCTAAAGTCAATTATAGGGATGGTATTGTGAGACTAATACGAAGATGTCTTTAGTAATATGTATAATTGTTTATCCTGTCTCTAATTTTAAGAGAGGCTTTAGAAATTAATTTAGGAATTAATAGAATTTTGGAATTTCGATACGTTTTGTCTTCTATGTAATAAGGATTATCTTTAATGAACAAAAACCGTAATACGTATTTACGAAAATTACTTCCTCTGACAACAACTAATGAAAAAATAGGGCATATCGTATTTAGCAGAAAGCCATGGACATGAAAATGAAAAATCGTTCAAAACGAAATCGTCGTGGACATTGAAGTGGATAATTATAATACTTTTTGTGTCCTTCGCAAATTTGAAGACACTAGCAAAAATAAACGATTGAAATATTGAGAGAATGTTATTATAAAATTGTCTCATAACCTCATTAGCATTCAGCTAGGCAAAATATTGTTATTCGATATGCCTTCAGATGGATGAAACATATTTCTCCGTAGCCAGTCATCGAATTACGAATTATTCCCCATTATTAGACACACGCATTGAAAGGCAAGTAAACGCTAACCGCATCTCATAGTAAAATTTTTAGAGGAGTAATTATGGATGAATTTACCCACTAGGAGACGTCATGGTGTGCGTGTTTTTTAAGAGAAATTGCATCAAATTTATGAAACGAAATAGGGCAGGTTAATTAATCCACTTAGGTTATTTAAACATACAGATATTAAAGATGATAAACCGCATTTTAAGTAGCTTTAAATAATCACAATAGGTTACATGCTCCCACAGCTTTTCAGAAAACTCAACCCAAAGTCTTGCGGATCCTGACATAGAATAACTAATGGTAATCAAAAGGCTGCTTCCGAATCATATTCAATGATGTACCCTTTAAACACTCGATAGAGTGCGTCATACATTTATTTCATCTGATACTCGAGATTTTTAACAGCGTGTCACTCGTTAAATATACATGGCGCCATCAAGGAAAATCTTATATTCGACTCAAAGGGACCCACATGGAAAGGAAGAGCTGAATTATGCATGATGAGCGACGAAAGACAGACAAACTTCATTGGAGGCGCGAATCTGAGACATGATAGTTCTCACTGACATTTTAGAAGGAAGAGAGAGGACTGGAGCAAGTGAAATATGAAATGGTACGAGAAAACGCGGGAGGAGATGAGCTGAAATGCGAGATGGTGCGAGAGAGGCAGTGAAACTTGGAGGAGGTAAAAAGAGAGAGGGAGTGATAAAAATGGAGGGAGAGTAAACGTTAAGAGTGTTTCCGGGAGAAGGTTTTGATCGCTGTGCAAACAGTGCTGTCATTCCAGCGGAACTTTAAACGAATTTTCTTTAATATGTATGAGAAAGGGTGGCTACCGAGTTAAATTACCTTCTCATTCAGGGAATTTTTATTACAGAGTCCTTTAGAAGTTAGATTTCTTTCCCCTCCTCTCGAGCCGGTGTGTGTATCGACCACCATTAAAAACCGATGACGAAGGAAAGGCATTACGTCGAGGAGTTTGATTAAATAAGTTTTCGAAACTATGGAATTTTTTTCTCTATAATCCCTGCGATTATAGCGTGTGGCCGCCCTTCGCTATTTTTTCGTAATTATTTGAGGGAAAACAATTTCTGGGAAAACCACAGGTGTTCTTAATTACATTTTTTCCATTATTTTCGGACAGCTCCTTGTATTAATATACCAACCAATCTTAAATCTCCACCCCGAGATATTACGTTTCATTAATACTTTAATGCCGTAGATACTACAAATCTCGATGCATCATTTTTAGAAATAATTTGATCTGAGACCATCTTCTATCTTCCTTTTTCTCCGAAGGTGAATTATGCAAGAGCTATGAAATCTATATTCGCCACTATTTTTTCTGCTTATGTTTGCATTGATTGATAAAGGTATACAGCATCTCATCTCCTGTGGTACACATTATCTTTTAGGGAGGTAAGAAAGGGATTAAGGGAGAACTTTTCACAAAGCGCCGTATGCTTGGAAAAATCCAAGGAATTAATGGAAATGAATAGGTCATACGTGACCCGGACTGGAACTCAAAAGAAATCATTTGGAAGTCTGGGTTCGAGTCTCAGTCCTAAATAACTTTTTCACGTGCGCTTCTTTTTGAGATGCTAGGATAACTTCTGGATTGCATGTAATTTACCTTATTGAGTAATATTAATTGGTATAATTCTATTCAGATTTGTAGTTGTTATGGTTTACTACAAAATTATTTTACGAGCGTATAATACTTATTTACCTTATTGAGTAATATTAATTGGTATAATTCTATTCAGATTTGTAGTTGTGATGGTTTACTACAAAATTATTTTACGAGCGTATAATACTTATTTTTTTATGGTAGATTTGACGATTGATTTATTTCTTATCACAATCACCTGAGTGGCATAATGATAGAAATTATTATGAAACTTTCAGAATTGTAGCAGTTCCTGGGGAAAATTGACCCGCTTAACGGACTGCAACGGCCGGTAGGCCATGGATAGCGCATATCTTGTTTTGAGGCACTTCCCGTATCAAAATCTATGGTCTCGAAGTATATAAAAAGCCATCCTCATCCCGAAATTTTAAATCATCTGTCGAAGTAAAACACTGTTAACCGTTAAATTGCCTTTGTTTGAGATATGTGGCCGGTCTTAAGATTGTGTAGTCAAAAATACATCTAGGATGCATTGGATCTAGAAATATCCGATACAGACGATTTTCTACCTACTGTTTCGCTACAAAGGTTTTACTAACGATGCGACGCACTCGATACGGAGCAAATACTCCGTACAGAGCTTTTCCAATGCAGAGGTATTTTGTCATAGATCTTCTTCGTTATTGAGCTTTATCGCAATATTTTGTGTAGGTACGAATTATTTTTCTACAATTTTTTTCAAAGCCATTTTTTATTCTTGGGACATTAATTTGTCGCGATGAAAGATTTGTTTAAGGAAACGTTTTGCTTCAATAAGTTTTGCTATTTACTTTTTTGGTTATAAAAAATGTTGCCACATAACCTTGCATGCAAGTAAAATCCCGTAAATTACTATTTGACTCCCCCGTTATGTATTAAAGAAATTATTTTAACGTTTAAAAAATATGCATCTATTAATGTATACATCTGGTATTTCGAAGAAAATTGACGGGAATAGCGAATAAATATCATCTTGTTAAGGGTTTGTTTGATGCGAAAAAAATGCTATTGCATTAATGAAAGATTGTCAGGAATGTTTTTACTCTTTTTTGAAACATCAGCAGCTGGCAACTGATAAGATTCCTTGTTGTTGCGGGGCTAGGATGATAAGTCTTCCAGAAGCGTTACTTCGCACCTACATACATCCGGAGGGGTTGCATGAAGTGAGTTTCAGTATGAAAAAAATTGAACATTTTGAGGAGTATCAAATAAAAATCCTAAAATGAGAGTAGTAGGTCAAGAGAGGAAAATAGTGTATTCCTGAATAATTTGTATGCTGTAAAGCAAACATTATAATCCGCGAATTTTAAATTTAAACACACCTCTTTCTGTAAGTAAATTTACCGCACTTTAAATCACTGTAACGCACAGTAAATCTCTCGTACTTTAATTCCACTGTATCCCATAAATAAGGAGAGTTCTTTTGTTTTCTTATTCTGTGGTGTTCAAACTCTCTTCTCGACGGGCCATATAACTCCTTACTCGGTTTCAGCGGACCAAAAAAGTGTTTGTGTATTTCTAGAATATACAGTATTTTTGGGCTAATCATTTTCTCAACATTAATATCACTATCTGTATTTACTTTGAATTATCGAGGGCTAGTTGATTATAATGGAAAATTTAGAATACTCCCATTGCCTTATGATTATAAATGATTTATAAAAATAATAATAATGACGTCTTCATTAGGCGAATTTTGGTCTTAAGAGACCACTCTTACGATTACCATTTTTCGAGACTCGATCCCGAACAACCATGCACTAACCAGGATTCGAACCCGGGACCCCGGCGTTGCTAGGCTAACGATTGATATTTTCGTCTCTGTTTAAGCCTAGACGATATAAGAATTGGAATGATTTTTTTTTAATTTATGAACTCATTTTCTGCGTAAGCTAAATACGATGTTGCTTTCTTAGTTACATGAATGTGGTATCGATTTCAATGGCCTCTGTTGGAAATAGTTATGAATACATATCACAGATCTTCGTGCGCGGTTGAGTAGTTTTGAAATTTGGCGGAGATACGGAAATAACGCATAGAAACAAACAACCTTGTGTACAATAAATATATTTGGTATCCAAAGACCGCAATTATGCTGTGAGATATGCAATATTAATTCGGATAAACGGTAAGTAATCATGTAGGCTAATTATTTCAGAAATGCTCTATACTCGTCAATTTTCGTTAAAAGTTTTAAGAGGTGCCTTATATTGCGAGTTTTACGAAAGTAGCGTCCCTAGCGGTCAACTGAGGAAACCCGCTTTGTATCTCTGGTCGCATAAGATCCACGGCGTGACAAGTCCTGTTAGATCAGGGGTGCCCAGGACGAGGGCCTGCCCAGCAACTAATTCTTACCTAAATCTGTTTTACTCCTATCCGAAGGCTTTATTGATGAAATTTAAAAATAAAATGTTAGATAAAACTTTATCAATAAATGTGAATTGCTTTATTCATTTCAAATATCATATTAATATTTAAGCATTTCGTCCATTGAATTTTATAATTATGGATATCTTTGAAAATGATGGAATATTTGTGGCTATCCCCAGACTATGATGAAACATTAATATTTTCTTAATGCATTATTTTTCTAGAAAATGCAGCTGTTCATTTTCTGAGAATGTATTTTGCTTAGGGATAATTATAAATCTAATTACTTCCTATTAACTACGAGAAATTATCCAAGTACCATTTTGCAAACATTATTTAGGAAAACCTATTGAAAACTCTGAGGTAATTGATCCATCATTACTATTAAAATCGTTTTTAGATTAGTCAACTCGTCTCTTTCATTTATCGAGACAAACCTTTTACGATTCCTATAAATATATTTCATGAAAACCATGGCATAAGAAATGGATTACAGTCATAGCATGAGCTCCGAAGTTAATCTCATCACATTTTCCTAATTAGCGAAAGTTAAAAAAAAAAAACCTTCCTGTCATTATGACGTCATCATATTATGACTTCATATGATCGATAGAACTCAATATACAACCATTTATTTATTCTAAATTTACTAAATATAAGGAGTTTACTGACTAAAAGTTCAATAAGTGGTCAATATTTTATTCATTAATTCACAAATCGCCTTTTATACTAAAAGGTAAATATATTTCACCAATATCATTCAAGACATTTGAGTTTGATTCAGCGTGACTTTTACTATTCAGTTCCGCATTGACATCTTGAGTTTTCTATCCTCATAAACTTCTTTTCTCGCTGATGATCCGATTCACGTTGAAAACTAGGCCATCGGATGGCGTCAAGGAGATACGTGGAATTCGAATATTTTGAATGAAACCGTTATTTTGGCCTAGTTTTTCATCTCTAACGTAAGTGACACATGATAAGCTTATAGAAACCGAAATAACTGTCGTTTCTACAGATATGAAATTTGAAAAAAAAAATGTCTTTCGGATGACAGACTTTTAACACTTAAATGGCATTTTTTAGTCAGGAAAGCTATAAAGGAAGTTATTCCGATTAATTCACAGTTATAACTAATTAATATGATAGCTGAATTACATATGTTAGAAATCTGTTTTGTTAAGTCAAATGTTGGTTAAACGGAAGGACATTCGATGTATGAATTAAGTTTTCAAGCTCTTAGTAATACGAAAACAGAGGGGGTTATCTGAGGGATTTTGAGTAACAAAATTATAAGTATTGTAGGTACCAATGCCAATGATGTTACTTGCTCTAATACTCCCCTTTTTGGTACACTCATTCAACAAGACCGCTGACGTACCATAAAAGGGCCATTGTCTCTTAGGTGGTTTATAAGTAAGTAGGACGAAGTAAAAAGAATATATAGCATCAGAAATGACCGGTTAACATGCATTAAGGTTCAAAAAATTTCAGTCTAGAAGTTCAGTATGATATTCAAAAGAATTAAAGCTACGGTAAGGATTTTGATGTAAAATAGAGGACGAATACCTACTTTGTGCTAAGCTTCCAATTCGCAGGACGAAATTCGCAACAGTCTACTTTTTCTTGTATCAAAAGTTTTTAAAAGGGTTATGTTCTGATATTCCCTGTATTATGGAGATACGAGAAAAACTAAAAAATGACGTCAGCTAGTAATGTTACGCATTCGTTCCCACTTAGAACGACGGATTCACGGAGGAAGAAAATTTCATATGGTTCTGCATTTGAAAAGATACATCCTAAAGGATATATCCTAGAGCATCGCCGTTTTCTCTTTGAGCCAGGGTCACACGCTTGTACATTACGTTATTTAAAATTGACTTCACAGAATTTTATCACAAGGAGTAGAAGCAAACTCATTCAACCTTTCACAAAACACAATTTTTACTGATTTAGAGGGAAAGTTTCAATGATTAAACAATCCTATAAATCTCTCTTTTTGATTGGAATATAATATTATATTCGATAAAACATAAATGAAAATGTATTAATTTCGATTTAATTAACTGCGAGTGTCACGATCTTACCTATGGTATCTCATTTCTGTAAGTGCATGCGAAAAGTAATTGACGTAATATACGCGTACGATTTACCAGCAAACATTTTCGATTATCAGCAAGAGAGCATGGAATTGAATTAACTGGTTTCACCATCCAGATAAATGGTCGTGGTCAGATCCGATTGCGATATCTGTATAACTCATATCGATTCCGATGCTAACCCGTTTCCACTTCCGACAGAATTCAGATTTTAATGTGATCCCAATACCTAAGCGGATCGATTCCCTTCTTCAGTTGCAAGGATAAGATCATTTGGAATCAGATTTTTCCCACTTTCATCACATCGATGAATGCTTTCAGTTTCCCATTCCATTCGAAATATATCTTGAAACGACCCGACAAAATAGTCTTCGCTATAAAAAGTATTTTAAATCCATTAATTGATTTATAGGGAATGCTTTGATAGGATTTTTATGTCACTCTGAACGATTCCATAGAATTATGGCCCTAAAGTTACCTGAGATGTGCGAGATAATATTACGTAAAGTTTCCTTCAACTCAGTATTTGCGATTATGACGTAAGTTTTTGGGTCTGTTTAAAGTATAAATCTATATTAGCCACCAGTTATCCATCGTTTGGCCTTTGGAAGTCAAATTTAAAAATAAATAGCTTAAAAACATAAGCGGTATATTCTTGTGCGTGGATCAGCCATCAGATAGCGAAGTTTAATAAAAATATTTATAATCGAGGATGGTGTAGAATGGAAAAAGAAAGTTGGGTCTATAGAAAAACAAACGCGGAGATACTGAGAATGATTGAAGAGAGGGTATTAATGGAGGTAATTAAAAGAAGGGATCAATAAAGAAGGTAATTGAAGGTAGAATATAAGGGAAAAGACAGAGGGAAAGACAAATTAAAAAGATGTTAGATAACATAAAGGGTGAGGTAAGTTACCAAGAAACGAAAGGAGTGGCATGGATAAGGAATATTAAGACATTAACCTACCGCAAGATAGATTTACGAATGAATGAAAGTCAAATGCACGAATGAATTATTATGAGCATTCCTTTTGCTATTAATGTGCAGTATAATATGTGCTTTAGTATTTAAAATTATCATCGGATTGAAATACATTCTCCAAGACAGTATATGGAGGTTTAGATATCTCGATTTATCGCACTGACCAACATCCTAACATCTGAAATATGCAGTTATACTGTCTTGATTCTCTATATACTTTCTGATGTGGAGTGACTAACTGACGACGAAGAGATGCTAACTGACGCAGCTCCAAGCTGTGAGTTAAAAGGTTACATTATTTCCTTCATCTGCTATTACTTGAGAATATATTAAAAATTAGGACTTAACAAAGTCCTCGAGACGATTCAATTGGGAATTAGACAAGCAGTGTTTGATAGATACGGCAAAACTCGAGTCGTGAATTTCGAGTTAAGAAATTGGGGTGCCATTTTAATCGACCTATACTCTACTACGTACGGTACTATAAAGCAGATTATTCACAGTCTTCTTTTTATTCCGTGATTTAAAGTTCAGTGGTTCGTTTTCTGAGAATGTGTTTTGCTTAGGGATAGTTATAAATGTAACTACTTCCTATTAACTGTGAGAAATTATTCAAGTACTATTTTGCAAACATTACTTAGGAAAACTTATTAAAAACTCTAAGGTAAATTGATCCAGCAAGATTTAAATTCTGTGAATCTACATTCACTTCTCTTTTAGAAAAGGAAGCATTTTTTAACTCTTCGTTTTGAAAATTTCATACGCATTCGATTACATTAAAAGGAAGAGAAATTTTTTAAATAATTTTTTCAATTTATCTTCCTTCAACCTAAGATGATTCTTTCACATCCAAATATGGAATGCTTCCATCGCAAATCGCCAAGTCATCGTTTGAAGCTAAAATTTGCACCCTTTATCTAATCTGTAGCTCCGTATCTAAACCGATGTGTAAGTTACCTGAATATAAATGTCAATTTGCATTGCCATATTTTTTTCCAAAGTATCTGTAGCAGTGGAATGATGATGACAAGAATAAATTTAAATTAATTTAAAACTCTAGTTTTTGATCATTGTGCTGATGAGAGGGAATTTGAAGATGGGGAAGAACCAAATTTATGTTCAGCTTGAAAATTGTCTTTTATTTTCATTAATTCCGAGGGGTTCACAATTCAGGAGAATCGTCAATTTCCTCAGATATTTTGAGATAGACCAATAGGCAGGTGATTTTAGATGCCTATTCTCTGTGAGCTCTCTAAAGGTCATCTGGCTATTTTAAGACTATCCTTGAAAAAGAACAATTATTCAAGACAATTTATACTTATTTTGACACATAAAAACGCAGTCCACTTCCGGGGTAAGCATCTTATGAACCTTGTTTATTCATATTCCCTCATATTTTCCTCTCTTAGAAAACATACTTCTCCTCAGACATTCATAAATCATTTCATACTTTCCCTTTCGATCTTTTAAGTTTCTTTTCCTTGAAAATTTCATTGACCGAATTAAAACTATTATTCTCCGTTTTTTACCACTGGCAATCTTATTTTGCAAAGTTTGACGTTCTGTCTTCGTCCATTCATTCCAAATGATTACATCAAGATAAAACACACCATTTCTAGCATATCCAGGAAGAAAACAATCAAGTCAAATTCATTAATTTTCCTTCAAGTGCTGGTAAGAAAGTAAATCTGAAAACTTAGCATTTGAGCATCCGGTAACCAGAACTCAACCGCTGAAAATTATTTGTGATGCAATCTACTTAGTTGAATGAAGGAGGCAATAATTAAGATTAAATCTATCATCATTCTTTTTATTTCATTTGTGCTTCAATATTATTTTGCATTTGATGAATACTTTTCTTTATCATCATTGAGTGGAATATAATTATTCTAAACAGCGATGATTATTTAAAATAATTCATTCAAGTTTTAAGCTTTACCTGGTATCAAATGTTTTTTAAGCCATTCGAAAACGTACGTGTTTTGGAGTACAATTGAGTACATTATCTTAAGCAATCAGTTTCTTGCTGCAATAACGTTTACACTGCTTACAATTAATCCACAGCACCTCTCTCAAACTACTAATGATGTCCCTCCTGCATGAAAAATTCACCTCGTTCTGCCTCCATATCATAGTGTTCCACTATTTTTATTAATAGCCAACGGAAAATGAGTTCAATTCAGGCCTACCATTTTCTTGCATGAGAAGTAGCATAAGATATCTTAGTGTTTGCAGCTCATCTTCTGGACAAGGAAACATTCTGAAGGAATTTAATGTACTTCCAACCTTCCCGTTTCTTTCCAGTGAGAACAATAATTTCTGGTAGCAAACAGTTTTTATTCGTTCTTTTTAAAGTTAAACTTTTAAAGTGAAAGGATGTTCATGATTTTAAAATCTTAATTATGGAAGTGCCCGGTAACGTTTGTTTCTAGGCCCAGAAAACTAGACCTACCCCTCGATTCATTTTAATACTTTTTTTTGTGAAAAAACTGGAAACGAACACGTTCGTATTTTCCCAATTACATTTCAGAGTTCAAATAAAGAAACAGTCTTCAACTTTTCCACCAAAGAAATATTGTTTCATATTGCAATCACGGTGTGATGGGATTTAGATTAAGTATTTATCCCATTCTAATCTCAACGGTCTTAAGGAAACGCTTTGCTGGTTGACTCTTGGAAGAGCTACAGAAAGACATCTCTCTTCGGCGAAGTTTTTATTCGAACATACGTCATTATCCATCTTGAATGAGCGGCATTAGGGGACCCATTACACCATGATAAACTTGATCTTGCTGTAAGAGCAGCCATTTCTTAGAAAAAATGTTCGTAATTAAAGGACACCACTACTTCACTCTGTATTCCTCCACGAAATGAATCGAAAAACGGCACTTTCTCCTGGGACGAATCTTCCGTTCCGACACGTTTCCATGTCTCACATCCTTTCTATCGCGGATAATCCCACAGCGATTCTCTCTCTTGAATAAGGAATGAGAGAAATTCACGCGTAACGTAAATTGGGAGGATTCGGATTGGGAGATGAAACGCGACGCGACGAGACTAGCGCATGTCCCTAAAAAAGATATTTGAAACTGTTCCGGATAGTCTACCGAGAGCGTTTTTCCCATCAACGATTGAATCCATGAGTGTCATTGGCGGAAAGGATGAGTGACGAACAAGAATCGAGGGAAGACGTAATTGGAGCGGGATCTCCTCATTGGAAGAAAGGAACAGATGGTAAGGTTTAAGGAAGACACGGTGAGGATTTAGCGGGGGAAGCTTCGTGTTTAATTGAGGGGGCATGCGATCCTAAATTATGATAATTGAGGGAGATAGGGGATTTAAGGACGCGGAAAGAAACTAATTAAGGAGGATAAAAGTGCGGAAGGGTGAAAAGCGAGGGCTTTAAATGGAGATTCTTTGTAACAAAGAAGGAAAAAGAGATCCGTTGTACTCCTTCCAAGAAGTTGACGTACTGGAGTTATATGAGACGGTGGTTAGCGTATGTATTGGGGTTGAGAGATAAGAACTTTTAATGACACGGAATTCGAATCAAGAAACTACTCTTCCTTGTCCGATGCAAATGAATCGTTAGCATTTTTAACAATTGTATCCCACCAAATACCTATGTGAACGCTCAGAAATAGGCAAACGAGTTTAGCAAATGCTTCCGGATTGGTAACGGGCGGTAAAGTAACTGAAGAAACGACTGCTTCCAAATTGATACTAAGACGTCCAGCAATCTTCTTTAAACTGTAAACTTAATGGACTTTACAGGCAATGGCCGCATGAAATTTCGTATTTAAAGGGTCATCCGAAGACGGTGTATATTCAAATTGCTTTCATCAGCTTCTTAATTTTCTTAAATGCGTAGAAAGTTCTTCAAAGCATGCCCTTATAGTAAAGAATGGAACATTTTTCAAACAAGCAATTTCCAAGAATGTATTTGTGACAATTTTGCATATTTATCAAATATTTACCTAAGTTGTAGTCTTTTTAAATTAACGTCTCTTTAACTATTTCGTATAGTAAATAACTATTTTCGTATACAAAAAAATATATATAAATATATAAAATAATAATAATTCTACTAAATGTCTATGAGTTTATCTCATAGTTTATGTTAGTAGCACCGTGTTCTATCACCGTCTCCATTGGTGAATGAAACCCAAACATGGCCAAAATACTGAAAAATCATGAGGAAAGGAATCGATGTCCCGATAACAATGATGCTGATCGAAACTATTAGCGGAAATGATGTTCAGTGAATTAATTTGATGATCCCAGGATACTTCTGTATCAATAATTTACAAGAACGGTCCAACGAAGCATACTATAGGATAACGTTTACTACCTTAAACAGATATTACCTGAAGCCTCATCGTGCCAAGTACCTAAAACCTTTTCCTTACCTGAAGGATATTTGCATCTCGATAGTGGAACTTTTCCAAATTGGGCTATCTGTGTATTATCTTGTATCGCATTAACATCGTTAATTTCGTTTAACCGAAAGTAAATGATGCACAAGAATAACCTATTCTATCGCCACCATAATCCCTTAGGACTTCTTCCTCAAAAATGTGATATTCTCCAATAACTTAACAGATTCTTGTAGCTTTTTGGAAGTTTCTACGGTGTTTTCGACAAATGAACCTTTAAGTATATAGCATCATCATCATCAGCCATTTTCAATCCGACGTCGGTCGGATGTAGGCCTCTCCAAGAGCTTTCCAATTCTCTCTATTCTGAGCTTCTCGTTGCCATGTCACCCCTAAATACTGAATGATGTCTCTGTTCCATCGTATACAGTAGTATATTTTACATATATTCCATAGTTTTTTTCTTACTTTAACCAACTTGAATGATATTTGGATGTATATTCAGTTACTTTTAACGAAAGATCATTGATGGTTACACACTTCATTTCACGCTTCTCCTTGTACACAAGTTTCTTTCGCGATTTAATCATTCATGCAACAACTCACTCGATTCTTTAAAACTTGGTTATTCATTGCAGAAGTTGCGTCAATTTTTCTCGATATAACCATTCTCATCAGCATAACGTATTATGCATGGAATGAAAGATAATTAAGATTCTAAAGTTTTTCGTAGTTGAGAAACTTGCACCAAAGTTGATAGATTATTCATCGCTTTTTTCATGAGAAGGATATTGTAATTCTTGACCGCAATACACTTAAAAATTTTGACTTTAAAGTCATAACTTACTCGTACAAATAATTACAAGCTTTGTTGTGGGTTAAATTTACGACTGGATGCGTGAGATGAGTTGTTGTATTCGTTCGGTATTTACTTATGTTTTTTATCGGTAAAACTCGACCTTAGTTATTTATGCAGACTAATAGTCAATCTTTCAAATATAAACAGAATTATCTGTCTTTTGAATAAAGGAATTTATAGGGTTTGAGGAGAGCTTCCTCCCCTGCTTCTTAGCTTATCGCTCCCGTTTATTTGGCTTTCGAATCAATTTAATTACTTTGTTTCAGTTTTGCAAAACACAGGCCATACCATGAGGTTCAACTTTTACTTATGCCGCATTAACCTTTTTATTTTCCTTTTTAATGTCTACGTTTATATAAATACCCTACAAGGTGCCATTTGACGTGTGTCAGGGGGTGCATGTACCATTACTCTACTTCCCCGATCGATTTCTTTCGCGTATCTTCGCGGAAAAAAATGAGTTCTTGAATCAATTCGTTCTAGCGTCTATTTTCCTGATCTTTCTCGCATCAGTAAGTAAGTATCAGAACAGTCTATGTAACATTGGGGACGCATCATATTGGCTACATCATCTCTGAACCTGCTTTCTCTGAATTTAGCCAGTAAATTAATTGATTAAAATATTCCAATCCTGCGTTCCGAAGCATCCGTGTAACCCTCACTGAATTATTGTAGCAATTCTCAAAGCCTTTCGCTGCACCTTTTTTTAAATAGTTGGGTAAAATTTTATATACTTTTTGAATAATTCACTTTATGACTTAATTGAAAAGTCGATTTTAGTGAGATCCGAAAAGTGGAAGATTTGTTTTCGTGTCCAAGTCATGTGAAATTTTTTACATCCCACTATTCCAGGTGTTCTCATACGTATAACTCATCGTGAAAAGTAAATACACATTTTACAACTGTCTACCATTAGCAAAATAGAGAAGGAAGGGAGAGATTAAGGTTATGAAATATTCCCATCCTTTATCTTACGGAAATGTGACCATAATTCCCACTTAAATTCCCCTCCTCACTGGAAAATGTAAAGCGTACACAAAAATTGCGCTGTTGGTTGAATTTTATTCCTGATAGAGAAAAGTTTTTATCAAGTCGCTCAGAAAAATATTTCGCCCCAAGGTTCAAAACGTGAGAAAGTTACGAATGAAATAGATTACAGAAGGAACTCTTGAACCAACGCAAAATATTTCAGTCGGATTTACCTGCGAAAATTTAACTCTGACCTAGGGTGGCATCATGTTAACTCTAAGCATTGAGAATTCCCAACACTCTCTTAGTACACAGGAGGTTTATCGTGAAACGCTGAAAACATCTCTAAAACTCGCACCACTCTAAGAACACTCCTCAAGGGTTATCCTGCTGATCAACTCGGTAATTACCCCAGGAAAGATTAGCATCCGTACAAAATTTCCGACCGCGAAGAAATCTTCCTTTTGCGAGTGTTAAATGAGTAGATAAGAATTACCCGTACTATCTCTTGAGTGGGAGTGCAGAAAGATCTTCTCTTTCGCTGCTTCCTTTTGATCCCGCTCATAAGAGATTCTCTTTGGCGGAGAAGGAAGGGCGAACTTTTAAGGGAAGATAAATGAGCGGATATTAATTGGGTTAGCATATTCCGCGATTGTCCTTTTCTCTCGGAGTTATCTCCACTAATCCACGGAGCAAGTGACCTTTCGGAAAAGGGACGCCTGCGTATTTTTCTGTGAGGGAAATACGGATAAATTAAACCCGTTGGCTGAGACGTCGATTGCCCAAGAGTGCGGCGAAGGGAGAGAAATGTCGAATCCTTAATGAGACGGGGAAAGGTGGTAATCAGCGATGCTTTACTCGATGGGATAGCTCGGAAGGAATAACGACGATCTCTCAGCGATTGTGAGATTTCGTAATTTGAAATCCATGAAAGGAGGTGGGTGAGCAGGCGCAGGATGTATTAGGAAAACGCTACCTCCAAGCTTTACTTATTTTATAAGGTATGGCCCTAAAACAAGCTGTGATAAATTTTACAATTAGGAATTCTACTTTATCTCTGAGCGGCCATGCCGAACCACCTCGAGAGTAATATTTTTTAGGTGTTTTTTTCTTTTTCGTAGATCATAGCGCTACATCCTAAGGTTTCCATACCGTTATTACTTCCTCCCAAGCAGTAGAGGAAGCTTTTGAAGTAAACCGACATATCGACTTTATGTTTGGTTTGCAGGATCCATTTGTAAAGTGTAAAATTGCTTTGTAAAACGTAAAAATTCTCTGAGGTTGCAATATCTTGATTAAGCTTCGAGCAGTCACAATGCTTAAAGCTATACATCTGCGTACGTTAAAATTGCTTTTATTGTAGATTATAATGCGGAGCATCACCTTCCCCTCCTAGTTTCTCCCAATTAATCATACTCCCAAAATAAAGAAAATTGAAATTCGATAAAGTAAAATGCCAAGAGTCGCTTAAATGTTCACTTATAGAATCATTGGGTTTAATTTGAATTTTCCTTTTAATATGTGAATTTTTCATGTTTCCCTATTGTTTACTTATAATTTAGTTTTTCTTCTTTCTTACCATAAGTAAGTCCGCTGCTAGTTCACGAATAATACGGTCACGCAACATGTACTCTAAGTATTGATACAAGGAGATCAATGAAGGGGAAGATAAATCGTTTTCAAATTTTAACATTTTCAAACCTATTTCAGCTTGTGTGTTTCATTTTTTGTCTCTTAATCCTTTACGCTGATTTTATCTCGCAATCATTGATAAAAGACAGAAAGTTTCCTTGTTTACCATCTACATTGAAACCTCGAGTTCAACTCGAAGTTAATTAATGAGTTTTCGGCTAACAAAGATATTTTACCTGTTTAACGAAAAAGCTCTGTTTGTTAACCAATGCTTAGATATATACCCCTACATGAACATTTGAATTATAAATTCATAGACTACCTGAGAAAATGGATGTGTCCATTTTTCCTTCTAGTAATGAGCCTGATAATGGTTTGGTATGTTGGTGTAATGGGGGTTATTTGAGAGACTAGGGGATGTCAATCAATCGCTGAAAAACTTGATTTCGAGAGCGAAACATCTTCGTTAGACGAGGTATCAGTAAAGTAATCGGTCGACGGTTCCGCCTTCTGTTCTTATCGCAAATCATCGCACGACTTCGCAGTCATCTCCATCGGACTTGGAATCCTTTCCGATTTATCGAATTCCTTAGGGCCGTGAGGAAAGAAAGATGCTAATGAAACTTTTAGCTGCGAAAAACCGGCGCAATCTGAAAAGGAAATAAACGTCGCGAACGGGAGAAGGGAAGAAGAGTAAGAAAGCGAGTTTTATTACCGTTTAGGATCCGACGGGGAGAAGATTGGACGGAGGAGGACGAGAATAATGAACACTTTCGGGAGCTTCGAATGGGCGATAAGGAGGTCAATAGGTACAAATCCGAAGGATATTAAAAGGGGAATGCGCTGAAACACAAGATACGTTAACAGGAAGGAAAGAAATTGGGGAGAACGTTTAGACGAAATAGAGAATAATCTCTCATCGGGCAGGGTTGTCATATCTAATGAATGGTTATCTAATGAATTTTTAATCTCATTGTTAGAGAAAATTGGCCATAAATATCCCTTATAATCAATGTATTTATTATATTCATAATTATTCGTGTACTTTATAAATACATAAAATTTTATAGTGCTGTTACACCCACTTTTTCGAGTTTGATTTGGTAGATAAATGAAAAAAACGTGGCTTAAAATGTAACCAATACAACAATATAATGATAATAAATGTAATTGGCTAGTATAAATTATTATAGAAAAAAATTGGCACTGGGCTGTTGATGAATTAGAGGTTTAAAAACACTTCGTAAGTCATATATCGGAAGATGGAACTCGCGTTTGGAGGCAAACGGGAAGTTCCGAATTACCGATTTCTGGGATTTACCCATACATTTCCCTACGTTAAACCGAAACTCCCGTTTTCCTCGAAATGCGAGTTTCATCTGCCGCTTTACGGCTTACGGAGTGTTTTTTAATCTCTAAATATTAATATATGTATTGAGTGGCCAGCATTCTCATATTTGGAAGAATGGACTTGAAAAAAGGCTGACGAGACCCGGGTTCGACTACCGGTCCCGTCAGCCTTTTTTCAAGCCTATTCTTCCTAGGGATTTTTCCTGGGTGCGCACCATCTTGCGCTAGATCACTCATATCCGTTTCCTATATTTCTCATATATGTTACCTTAGCAAATCAGCCAATTTTCTCTGCACCTGGCAAGCCTTCATCACGAGCTGCGAGAAAAGAAGACCTCTGGCGAAACACCGCGAAAACTCTGAAGGTAATATTTTCCTGTCACGGCCGATTGGGGTAGGAAAACGTTGTACCTATGTTATTCGCGCATATTTCACGTCTTATTTACATTGTATACGCGTTCAACGTTGACGTGAAAAACGGGTAACTGAATCTACATTATAGCTCCCTCGAGGGATGTATCACCATTATAACTTATTCTCTCAGCGATGCAAAGAAAAATAACACCAGAAATCGTCCTCGCAGTCCATGCCCTTATCACCTAGCGGATAATTAAAAACACAAGGCAACGATTTACTTCTCCCCTGCGAGTCTTAACGGGAGAGCGTAACGAATCGCGTCGCGAAGGGAAATATATGGAGCGGGTGGAATTAATTAAGAGGCGAGACTTGTTCGAAAGCGCTGCAAGACTGAAGGAAATTGCGTGTATCCAATTATGAACGGAGAGAAAGGGTATGTAGTGTCCGTGTTTGCATTTTTAGTCGAAATGTCTGCACTTCGCTAGGGCACGTTTGTAGTTTTCGCGATTAATAGAAGCGAGCGTTCCTTTGGGAGATGAATCGCCTTATCCGAAAGAGGAAAAGGGTGCTCTGGAGAAGATTATCTCCTTGGAGGAAGCTCCGCGGATTTTTCGGAGTGCGTTAATTTCGAAATTAGAATGGAAAGTACATATATGAACGTCGCTCCTGGTTTATTTTATTTAATATAATGTTGAATTTGGTCAAATCCACGTGACAACACTGACACTCTATATACATATATAATTATGTCTCATGATTAAAGACTAAACTAGATTCGTGGTGCTTCAATAACTTTCAAGAACTTTGCCCACTTTTTAAATAAATTTCTTATGACGGCTTCTGGAAGTGATTCTGCTGTCATTTTTTAGCTAGATAGTGGAGGGTTGCCTAAATCGCACCAGTTTAAAAAAAAACTGCTATTGCTTAAAAAAAAGCCATAAAGTTGAAATTTTTTGCATTCAGACGTGTAGAAGATCGTTTTCTCCTGTTTCAAATATGATTAGGGAGTTGTGCTCCAGCGTGAACAATTTATTAAAAACTTAACTAAAAACCCTTTTAAGCAGTGCGATTTAGGCAACAGATTTCCTAAACCGCACCCCATTTTAAAGTACTAATTAATAACGAGCTTCAACCCCATTAGATGCAGTAGCAAATATCTTTTGAAAGTATTAGAATCATATTGGTAGGAAAATTTTTAACCTTTCGCTACAAGAATAGCAAAACTGTTTATATTTGACGATAATAACAAATATCTGAATTTTTTTCTGATTGAAAAATTGAAAACTTTTAAAAGTTCTCACAAAATATACATGTTGAAAATATACAGTTTGAACGGTATTAACTATCCTTACCTTGAATTTTTCTTACTACTAATTTACTTACTAATATTTACTGGCAGAAAAAGTAACCTATGTGTTCCGCTGATATCATGAAATTGATAAAGTGTTCCGTCGGAGGAAAAGTTTGGGAAACTCTGGTTTAGAGAAAGTTATTTATACATAGGCATTACGATCTCGCTGTGTATCTCTGAATGCAGAAAATAAATGGTTTACGAAGATATTATCAGCTATAGAAACCAGCAATGAGTTCTAGGTGTGACGAATTACAAATAATTAACTTCATCGGAAATCACGTGAAGTTCCTAAAATGTAAGTTTAAATTTAAATTGTCTGTACTCCTACCCAGTATAATTTGTTAAGCTGACATAAGCGAATAAGTTGGGGAGAATTTTTGTCGGATGTTTCCATAGCAAAATTTTTCCATCCGTTTGATAGCGATAATGAATCTGAAATCGAGCGTGAACATTAATCTTTCCTTTCCCCTTCTGAAAGCGTTTAAACAACATAGCTCAATTCCGATCCTCTTTTCTCTAGTGACGCCAAAACTCAATATCCTTACACCGCCTAAATTTTCTTTTCGATTCGGCGCAATTTTATGATATTCCATTCCTTGAAGGTCCCTGCATTTTTCATTTCCTTTCCTCGTGCACTCTCTCCCGCTTTTCGTTTCTGAAATTTCAATTTTTCCCTTACGAATAATATTCTATCATTCTTTTCCTCCCTCCACATCACGCTCTTGTCTTTTTTCCTTAGGCTGAAGGCAGATGAGTGAAAGAGAAAAGAAGTGTTTTCTAACCTCCCCTCGACAACCCTTGAAGCTTGATTTATCCTTTCACGGGATGAAATTGACTGAGCGCCCAAAAAGAGCGAGCAGAAAGAATTTAATGAAAACTATGCCGTATAATACATATGAAAGTGAGAGTTCTATCCAGTAAATTGTATTGGCTCAATAAATGAGACACAGAAATTTCCTTTATAAATCATAAAGGATAGAAACTTTTAAAGATGAACTATAAGCAAGAGAAATTGGTTTCATATTTGGAGCTAATATGAGAAATTTAAGATATTTTTATTTGAATTTTGCATATTGTATACGTTAAATAGTAACAATACCTCATGATTTTATTAGTTCAAATTACATTAGCTTTCGATAAACGGCCTTCTAAAATAATTGACGAATATCAGATGTTAACGTCTTACGCGAGCACATAACTGTTGACGAAGTTGTTGGAAGGAAATGTGAGAAAGACGAAAAATATCTTTCCTTACCTTACGAAACCAAAAGTTTTACTCCGCAGATGTATTGGATTCGGTTATACGATACCGAATAACATTAATACTAGAGTTATTTCAGAATGGACATGCGGTTTCAAAGATCCGGCGGAGACCTCAGTAACCCAGTGTGGCACCAGCTGTCATATTTCACTTTCCGAAGATGAAAACAGTCCACAAAGAAAAAGATTTCGGAACGTAGAGGGTATCAAAAAGTGTAACTGCTCAAAGTTTCTTCGAATGTTCTTCCCTGTTGTGATATGTCGGGATAGCAAGAATCAATTTCTACAGCTGCAATGGCATTTATCTCGTTCCTCGCTTTACAAACTTTATCGCTAAAACTCGAAAAGAAGCCGATAAGGCGGTTATTTTTTTTCTTCGAAAAATTGAGCTGGCCAAGTTTCATTGACAACAAACTTGCCATTTTAAAGTTCAACAACGATACATATCGTTCGATTTGTCGTAGGGATACCGAACAGAAAATATCATGTTTTCCCAGTATAAGGCATTATCTTGATGATATTTGATTTTCATTTACATTCTCGAACAATCAAGGTGTAGTTAATAGTAGTCTAGAGTCTAACTCATTACAAATGGACATGAAATACAAGCGACGTGCCTCTCACTAAAAGCAACTGAAATGCGAAAATGCAATGAATATACGGCAAATATTATTAACGAATAAAACCAGATGCGAGAAGTGGGGTACATCTCAACAACGTAAGGATAGCGTAATTCTCATAAATCTTTCTACTGTCCAGAAAGCTAAAATATGGACGGTAAGAAAATAATGGATAGTAATCAATCATATCAAGTCAGTCAAATTAGAACTTGAATACATAAATTTAATTGAATTAGAATTCAGGTAGAAAAAATAAAAACTAATTAAACACTATTTCAAACGTAAAATAGTTTGCCCAAAACTGACTTTAAATGTGTGGAACCTAAGTAAAAAGGTTTGAAAGCAAAGATATGTTGTTTAAAGAACCCTAGCCTTCAACTTTCTGCATCAGTTACAGTAAAACTGAACGAATACTTGAGAGCTATATCTTAATGTAATAAGGCTTTAAAAAGATTTTTCTCACGGTATGGAAGGCATTAACAGCGTACGGAATATTCGGCTCCTGACTTCTTGAATGTCGTCCTCACTGGCTGATTCAACAAGAATTATCTGTTATGCTGAATCAATTGCTATTTAGTGTTTTTTATTATTTACTAGTGCTCCAGTGTCTTTTAAAAATGTCTATTACTCATTTGTTTACTATAGGCGAAGCAAACGCTAAAATGCAACGAAACGTTATTACACTTTGCGTAAAGAGTTAATTTTAGAAATATGGAATTAAATCGCATACACAATGTAAGATAATCTTGATTTAAGATAATCTTGATTTAAGATAATCTTGATTTAAGATAATCTTGATTTAAGATAACCTTGATTTAAGATAATCTTGATTTAAGATAATCTTGATTTAAGATAATCTTGATTTAAGATAATCTTGATTTACATTTTTTAAATGGTCTACACACGCACAAGTAAATCACAAGTAATACATACATGTATCACAAGAAACTGAATAATTCCGCGAATCTCTTGTTTCTACTAAGAAGATATTAGTAAAAATAAAAGTATAGTATAAAGTAACTTTATAAAAAAATTCACAACTGTGCAATTTGTCATGCTCCATATAGGGCTACCCTTCGAACCTTTCAAATATAATAATAATAACTCGTCTTTATTTATGGGCGAGATTGAGACTAATTAGTCTCTTGTTACGTATAGCCCTTAGTCATTTCAGGTAGAAAGAAAGAGGTACTGGGAGTTGAACTAAAATGTGGGTTTTTAAAAAACATAAGTCTGCACTTAGGAAAAAAAAAATAAAAAGGAAAACACCCACGTGAAGGGGGGCGTGAAAAACCTGCGAAACCTACTGACAGTGGCGAGTAAAAATTTAAAAGAATATAGGGGAGATATTAAGTTCTAACCTGGCATCATAAACTTAGGAAATTCTAAATATAACTTAGATTGTTACCTGATCTTCATATTCATTTGATCGATGAACAGCTTGAGGATTCACTCGATAAAGAACTAAAAGAGTTTTTATCTAAAATTCGCTGAAAGAGATCGATACGTACTACATTTTTGATCCCAAGCAAACACATGAAAACCTTCTCCGATGAGAATTGGCGTAAATGGTTGGCTCGCCATGACAACGTTTTTGTTCTTTGAACTTATCACCCAACCACGATACCATGTCTCAGTACCGAATAGGAAGGTGTAGGTAGCGAATGAATGACCGACTTCTTCCGAAAATCCTCCTTTTCGAAAGGAAATAGGGGTATTTTTGTAAGTGCTTCGACGCCTGAGATCATTTTGCGAATAATAGCAAGGGAAAAATAACTTCAGAAGCAGGATTCTACTGGGATACGAGATTTCCTATTTTCACCAAAGGTTGTACCCACTTAGCTATCCCGGAGCCCTTTCGACAAAAACTTTTGATAAAAAAAATTGAGCGACTCTAACCCTTTGCAGCCTCTCCTTCATCCAATTCAGTGGGGTTCAGTAGATTCCTCTTTTCTAAAATCTCCATACGATTTTCATGCTAACCCTTGGTAATCTACAGCAGAAGAAAAGCAAAGCTAAGTATGAGTTGGAAGCCACTCTGAGTATTTAAACTCACCACTCACTGATATCATAGTAAAAGAACGACAACTCATCGTTTTAAAGAATTATTATCCATTTCGCACGAAATAGTTCGCTATCCTCGGCCCACCTTTATTATGGAAACTGATGTAGCCCGCTGGTAACAAAAGCTCATCCTCATACCATACCTCGAGTATATTAGAGAAAACATCTTATTGTAATGATGTTTAAAGTGTAATAATAACTGTAACTATTAGGTGATTGTCATCAGGTCAGCGCTAGTAATGCCTTATTAAAAAAATTACGGAAATCTTTCTTGCTGACGTAGAAAATTCCGCCTGATCAATTCACCTACATCTACATCTTTATTCTGCAATCCGCCTTTAGGCCTGTGTAAGGAGAAAAATAACTTTAGAAGTGGGATTCATCAATCAACATCTTTATGATGTTGATCGATGATATCATCACGATGAATTTTCCAAGTATGAGGCCGCGCTTGGCAAAACACTGTAAAAACTGATTAAATCACTTCACGAACGGGGAAATAGCATTCTATAATTTCCCTGGACTGCGTAGGCACGGAAGATTGTGACGGCAACTTTTCACAAACACGCCGGCGCATAAAACCGAGAAATAGATTCCTTTTCACGAGCATCCATACAAGAGAGAAAAGGAATGCCCTCTTCCGCAGCAGGAGGACATCCTTTTTTACACCTGCTCAGGTTATGGATAGGCGTTCCAAGTAAAAGACATTCGTTCATGTCGCAGCCTTTTCCCACACGAATGATCTCTCAGCCCGGCGCCAATGTTGTCACCGGGGACATATCGCCTCGATATCTATGAAGACTTCCACTCGCACCGGAAAAAGTAACACCCGCTTTAATAAAAGGATCTAAATCCCCGCAAAGTCTCGCAGCCCATTCCAGTTTCACGCGCCGGTGCTTCAGGCTCCTGCGTAGGAATCGGGTCGCCTAGGAAACAGATGGGCACACGAATAATATGTCTGAAGACAGGGAAGGGACTTCGCAACCTTCCACTCGCGCGTATCCTCGGGAAGAGAGGGAAAGAAAAAAAATTCGATATGAGGTCCCTCTCGGGGAGAAATTTCCCTTCCGCGTTTCTAGTGCCGGTCGTAAAGGAAGGTAAGAGGGAATCTCTGAGGAGAAAAGGGAAGAGGCAGCACTCGAAGAGCAGCTGAGAATGACAGCTTCTTCACGTCTTCGGAGGAAGGGCGAGGGTTGAAGAACAATCTAGAGATAGCTGAAAAGGGGCATTTAAATGTCTGATTTTTATTCCCTAAGGCAAACAGATGGTTAGAAAACACTGTTTGATTTCAGATCCAAATTTTAATGGAAAAGGAAACTGTGGATTGTACCTATTCCCCGGTTTATTTACAAAAGGAAATCGTAAAAAGATGGTAATTTAGAGGTAATGTTGATGACCTGTCGATGATTATCCCTTTAATACGGTTGTTTTTGTCCAAAATACGAATATTGGCGATATTGTTGTAACATTCAAAATTTATTTTTTCACTGTGGATTCTTGAGGAACGTGAAGGATAACTTGGCGAAAATTACGCATAAAAACTACCAGGCGACCGGTTCCGAGCTTGTTCGTAAACGTAAACGGTCGGTAACGTCGGTAACGTCGGTAACGTAAACCGTCGGATATCTGATATTCGTTTTAAAATGATTCCTTCCATTTACCCATTATAGGACATTAAGTGCATCAATGTCGGCGAAATACTCCCCCTAGAATTGAGGTATTCTCAAAGTAGCGCAAATTTTGGACATTTATAAAATGTTATAAAGTTTAAAGTTATTTTTCTAAAGTAGGGCTACTGGAAGACTGCGAATGGCATCTTTGAGAAGAGTTTAACTCACAGCAATTTCAACGCAATCTTAAAGTTGTCTGATTTTGCAATCCATTTCTGTGCGTATAACGACAAGTTATTTGGTTATATTTTCTATGACTACGAAAATACTCAAACATAGTCTAAATCAACCTTCAAAAGAAGTGAATGTGTAGTATATCAAATGAAGTCAGGGAAATGGTGATGTACACCGGTGTTTATTCTTCAAAACTTGTGTACGTCATATTAGTCAAAATCTTACTCCTCATGTATGGGTTGTCTTTTTAGCCATCATCCTGATGGTTAGTTGTAAACTCAACCACTCCACCATTAACCGCAGAAAGCTTTGAAGAGTAGTTGAAGCGACCATACAGATGAGGAGTGAGGTATTTATCTACTACTTGCTTTTCTAACTGACCCAGTATCCTACTACAACTGAAAACGCCCACTTAACTCACAATGATCCTATGCTTATCATTCTTCGTAGAATTTAACATGGAGTAACTAAATTGCATGCCTATATCATTCATACCCCAGTAATTTTCATATTATCACAGTAATGAGCTGAGAAAAGGTAAGTGAAAGATGCATTTTCTATTGCCCTACTTCGGAAAACAAACGAAGTACACCTGAGGTATCATATAACAATCTATACGTTCGTAAAAATAAAATCTTTACAACCTTTCAGGTTCTGGGGTTACGGTTGCGTCAATGAGATTCATTCATTTTCCCGAGAGAGATATCGGTGACGGTTCGTGGACGACCCTAATTGAATGGAGGTTTTGGGTTATTCGGAAGATAACCGATCCCAATTGATACAACGTTCGATTAAAAATGGCCACCCTAATCTGAATGCAAGAGGGGTTTCCGCAGAAGAGGTGGAGCAACGGCAGGGAGAAATTGGATACACTGTGGCAATTCCGTAAGTGGTTATCCCGAGCTCGCGGGAGAAAAAGGATTGGTTTAGGTGGGAAAATACCGGTCGCCTTCTTTCGCTCATATTCTTTCGGAGCTCTCGATTGGAAGCTTTTTATTTCACTGGTAGCTTTTACGTTTTTTCATCAATCGACTTTTCGAGCAAAAAGAGATTCGACGTTCATTTTCGTCCCTGCCTCTGTAGATTTAGTTCTGGGAGCAGATGATTTCCTCCTCTGTTTTTCGACGGTCGATTTTTGAGAATTTTCCTGAAATCAGTTTAAAGAATGAAAACGTAAAGAGGTCATTTTAAATGGTATATTTAGGCGCCATTCCAAACTCAGTTGATAAGTGAATTTCAGATGAAATCGCAATATCTCTCAAACTTAACTCTCATAGCCAATGGCAATATCGGACTTATGAACACGATTACAGTAGTAGTATTGTTAAAAATGCTTCCACATCTTAGATCATTTTGCACATTTGGGCTCGAGCTGGTAATCGAACCCGGAACCGCTTTCACCAGAGGCAAACTTGTTACCCACTTGACTATCCGGGAGCCTCATTAACACAATTTTTCCCATTAGTAAGCTCGAAAATTCCCTCTGAAGATTCTGTCACTATCTTTTCTGTCACTATCTTTTCTGTCACTATCTTTTCTGTCACTATCTTTTCTGTCACTATCTTTTCAAGTCATTAGTGACGATAGCTTACTTGTAATATATGTGCTTCCACAAGCACCTTTTTGCCAGAATCATTTTTTCTTAGTGTATAGTTAGACACGAATTGACTTAAATGGTCTTCACAAGCATATTTTTTAACGTTACTTCGTCTCATGTTTGCTTAAAGTCTACTTTAGCGAAACTTAGGTTACTGATATCAGTTCTCTTTAATAGCTAACAGTAGTAGTAGCATTTTTAAAATGCTTCGACAGCCGAGGTAATTTCGCACGTATGGGCCCACACCAGGAATGGAACCCGTGTCCTCTTTTTACGATAATATATGAGGTACTACCCATAGATTCCCGATATTAGAACCAAGGGCATAAACGGCCCTAACTACTATGCCGCTAGGTCAAGCTGTACATATTTTGTGAGTCAGTATGTCAAGCTACTTCTTTGCAAGTAGATGCGTTAGTTGTTTTGCAAGTAGATGTTTTGTTGTTAGTTTTTCATTATAATGTTTACTTATGTTTGCGACAACAGTTATCAAATCAACCTGCAAACAAATTTTTCAGCATCTTGACAACTTCACATGCATTGTCAGTTTTTGTGCAACTAAAATTCTGGTAATGGGAAACTGCAAAAGTATAAAATGTTTCATTTACATAACTAATAACACAGCGTGCACCTAAAACGTTTTCGCACAGGTATTCGCAATAAAAGAGGGGAAGGTATTGTAATAAATTACATTCCGAAGCATTCCAAGTAATTTTCTCTCCGTTCCGCAACCTAAGTTTAGGATGAATATCATAAGTTGCTCGAGTGCAAAATTTGTCCACATACGCCTCTCGAAAGAAGAGCGTAACAATTGCAATTTATCAGTTCTGGAAGGATTTTCTCGAGCGAAATTTCCACTCATACCCACAAGAGTGATAACTCTAGATTTCGTTTCGCTTTCCTCCCCACATTTCATTACTTGACGAAACTATAGAGTTAGTTGCCGATTTCATACTCTCCCGAATGAAATGAGAATTTTCTTGCGAATTGCCTATGCATTGTTACCATGTGGGAAAGGGTTCAAAAACTACTCCCACAGAATAAGAGTTTTTCCAAAAAAGTGGGTGGTTTTCCGCCACAAAATGAGGCTGGACCCATATTGAAGAAATACTTTTATATAATTTAACAAATATAACACATCGATAAAAAATACCGAACCCTCACAGTTGTTTCTATACTTCTTTTATGAATTTGAATTGATCGCATAAAAATCATTGCATATTTATTGAAGCATCCATTAGAAATGGAATAGATTTTATTCTCCTCTCACATCGTAGTCAAGTAACTGTAGTAAAATAATTCAAAAATTTTGAAGGTAAGCTTTCAGAAATCCAATTTAGAATTTCCACCTAAACATCGAAATGGTTGCAATATCCTCACGCCAAGTTAAGTGGAAGTCGTATCTTGGGCAAATAATAGGTCAAGCAATGGAAGTACTTTGTAAGAATCGGGGTTGCAGGTGCTCCATGCGATGAGGCGATGCCGGTTGCAGCTGTTTCAGTAGGGGAATAACTTGGAATCTCTTACGCCGCAGAGCTTAGCCATGTTGATAGGGACTTGCAGAAAAATGCATCCCCTGTGGAAGAACCCACTTCTTCTGTGAGGGCATTTTAAATTCCAGATTCAGGGATTATAGTTAATTCGGGTTGGAAATGCTAAACTTGATTAATTACTTGAAAAAATAGTTTATCAGGTCTGAAACTGCCTCCTTAGCTAATTACCCTAATTACCTGCGGTGAAGTCAAGAATAGATTGAAATTATATCGTTATAAAGTAGATTTTATGTTCTAGTAATCTAATATATTATTTTTGTACGCGAATTTTTTTCTAATGAAATCACTTTCATCTTTCAAAATGCCAGCGATTGACTTTTTAAGCCTCATCATTCGAAATAAATGCAGAATAGAAATACATGTGTAGAATTTTAAATTGTAGCATTCGAACAAAGGGTTCAAAAATCACATACATAATAAATCATAATTGCAGTCAATGTATTACTAAAAACATTGCAGCTTAAAGAATCGCTGACTTTCATATCGATTCGTGTCTGATTTACGATGATTAACATTAAAGGGATTTATATGTTTTCCGCTATCCATGAAAGATTCTCAGCAGAAGATTATTGATTCGCGACCTTTTGAGTAGTCTAAACGGTAAACAGAAAGATCTTTACAGTGATGGCCATCCCACATTGAATTTTAAAGGATACATACATCGATGTATAATTTTGCTTCACGTAATATATTATTAATGCTCTAATACACTCTTAATAGCAATATAGCCTGTGATAGGTATCAACCAGAAGTAGTTTGGTACATAATTTAATTATCTTTTTTTTTTCATCGTCGTTGTTCGCGGAATAGAAAGAATCGTATAAGTAAATCTTCAAGTGAAACAAGGCGTCCATTTTCCTGGTTTAATTCAGTTAATCTCTCGGAGAAAACCATCAGGATAACTAATTTAATTGTAATCTCTAAAGTTCGACAACATTTTCTGACTCATATGATCACAGATTTATCCGAGGCTTTTATATTGGGAGTGGGACGTTTCGAGGTACTTTACGACGCCCCCGTTTCGCCACCACGGTTTCATAGAAATAAAACCACTACTCATATTTACAGAATATCTCGAAATTTTCTTTCAGTTTCATGTATATTTTTTTGTGATTTCATAAATGTAATTCCTGATGATACTGTGAATGTGGCGTATGTTTCAAAACGGGCCCACTCTTTAATCGGGCCGGGTTGCGTTGGAGTTGCGTGGGAGTAATTCTCAGTAGTCCGAAAGCTTCATAGAATCCCGTATGAATTCAGTATGGGATTGTATTCATCGATAAAATTATGATACTAACACAAGTAAATCTCAGCAAAAGGTGGCGCGGAGGCGGTGGTGGTGAATTGTTCTAGACCCCTTCTATTGAATGCCATAATCCAGAATCAATCTTTAATAGATCTAACATATTGCAGATAATATTTCGTTTAAAAATGTTATTCCATATTTGTATGTATCAAATTCATAATGAATTCTGCGAGTAAACTTTTCGTAATTTATTTAGTTTCATGGATAGCTGAATGTTATTGATTTCGAATCTCCGAAATAAACAGGACGGATGCCAATTTTAAAGCAACAGCAAAACGAGTTAAGCAACTAGATTTATATAATTTGTGCTTGAATAGAAAGCTTCAAGATGGCGCTGCAGAGTTATTATTCTGGTGCTTCAAACACATGGGGAAAATTGGGCAATTCACTCACTTCTCACTTCGCAAGGGAATAAAATAGATTAAATGAACATTTTGCTAAGGAACAGGCGTAGGCGCTCGACATAAAAGATATATTTCCTTTGTCAAAGTTAAATTTTACCCAAGTTTGTTGGGGCAGCGTTTGTATATCCGTAGAGTGCGGAATTATTTACTGTATTGTTTTGGGAATGGAAAAGTTCTCCCGAGGAAAGTTATTCATGTTTCATTCCACTTTTGCAATTCTGATTTTACCATAGAATAATCACACCATCTCATTTAAAAGTGAAATATTTATTCCTCCTAGGGTTTTATCCTTTTTCTTGTAGATATTAATATTTGTGTTTAATACCCATCATTATGTAGTTAGAATTATATTATTTACATAACAATACATATTTTCTGTTTTCTCATGGGTTGCTTTCACCCCCTCTAATGTGGGGTCCTCTATTCACCATCAGTTATAGAGGTCTTTCTCCAAACCCCAATCTATTTTTAAAATTATTTTTTCATCTTTTTGTGATCCTTATCGCCGAAATATAAAATTGACGAATAAGGTTATGTGGAAGAGAAGCCTTGCGGGCTTAATCTTGCCATTAAAATGTCAAATCGTAATAAAAATGTAATGCTTTTCAACTCGTCCTTCTCAACTCTGTATGGGATGGAATGGAAGTCACACCGGTGGGTGTGGATTTTTCTGTCAAATTACGAAATACTTCCGAGAAATCAAATTTTTCGAAACCCCTATTTGAGTTAAAGATGATTATCTCCTAGCTGATTATTCTGAATTTGCGATGAATTTGGCATTACGTTTCGTAGTTATGACTTTCTAAGCTATTAGTTTCGCTTAAAAACCCGATAATTGAGATTTAAATTCTTCTAAGGGAAATTCTTGGATCTCCTATAAAAATATTACATGTTTATCATAAAACAAACCAGTCAAGTAAAGCATCACACATACACATATTAGACACCTTGGTTCTGCAATTAAGTCTTAGAGAAAGTTTGAGAGTTAAGATACTTCTGTAACCTTGTTACTGTGTTATTCTTGGATAGAAATTTCCTGGAAAACATTTCGGTTCCATTCATCTGCTTTTCAAGGAGATCCCAGTCTCGTTTATTCTATTTCATTCCGATGTTTAATTTCCATTGCTTCAAATAACTCATTAAATGATCGAACTGTTTCCAATGGCATCGATTTAGCTTTGTTTGACAGCACATGTGACGTTAGATATCTGTTTACCATTTCGGTTTCTTGGTAGCCGATGGTCGGTCTGGTGTATGGTTACGGAAAATTCGAAAAAGGTTAACCTATGTTGTTACAGCTCAAAAGGTCGACCTTCCGGTTTTCGCAGGTGGGGTTGGGTCGGTGAACAAACTCGCAATAGGGTTGTATCCAATGTTTCCCTTAGATTGATGTAGGTTACGAAAACGAGCTTCCCGTGATATTTTCAAGTGACTCTACTTGCGTCTTTGCGTCATTGCGCTACTTACATTATCTCCCAATATCTTCATCACATTCCTATTTTCTTTTACAGATCTTTAGGCTGTCCTTTCCTTCAATGCCCATTCCAATGTATGAATTTAGTGGGACAAATCTGGGAATAGTCTTCACAGAATTCAAAATAGTCTTAGCATTTTCAGTAAATACTCTTCAGATTATTTTGATCGATTTTCATTTTTATATTTTATTTATGATTTATTTATTTATACATAAGCTTACAATTTTAGAGGATATTTTACATTTACTGTTCCAGCATTTATGTGAAAGGATTTCTACGTTTAAATCTACTCATGCACCCTCTGAGCCTCCTTTAGGCATATGGAAGTAGTTATACGTATGTAGGCTGACCATACGTCCGGGACCGTCCTTCTCATGGTCTTTCTGTCTTTTCCATATCAAAATGGTTTTCCCGTTAAATCATTGTCCAAAAATGCAAACCGAAGTGTAGAACGTTAAAAATTTTGGATATAACCAAGAGTTCCATTGTATATGAAAATTTAAATCCAGAATACAATGATAGGTGGGATTTTTTGCGGGAAAGTTTTTCGTGATTTCTGTTTACTTAATAATGCAATGTGGATCTTGCTTCGAAAAACGATAACTGGAAGTTATCGTTTTTCGAATAACTTCCAAATATCGTTACTTTATCTTTTACGATAATTCATTTATCTCATGTACTAAAAAGTTCATTTGCACGCAGGAACGTTGAGAAAACTGGTTAAGAAAAAATCTTCATTGAAAAATGACGAAGAATTCTTTCAAAAAATATCTGCATTTGTGTAAGGAAAAGTCGAGCGAAAAAACTCGTCCTGTTTTGTCCTATCAACCTAGCTATAAGTAATTATCTCCCGTGAACAACACAAGTGTATTATTCAAATTCGTTACTGTCACGTTATCGCGGAAGAAATGAATTTTTGAAGCGACAAAAGAATCTATTTCTCTATATTTTTCTTGCTGTATGTGATCGGCCTACGTAACTGAATGAACGTTTATGAACTGATCTGCTAAACTAAATATGAACTCGGTAAACCTTAAAGGTTTCAAAACGTCTTATGTGATTTTTTAACATTGTAGCGTAGTATTTTATATTGCATGTAATACTGTCCTAAGAAACGAACACAGTACTGACTGTTGGATCAAGCAATGATTTTTTTCTGACAGTTATACCAAGCAATTACGTTTTGTAATAATACATAGCTCTTATGGTAAGCTTTTAATTCAGATTTCAAATTAAAACATTATGATGCATGGTAAGATAAGCTTGTAAAATCCAAATATTAGATTCTTAAGATCCGAAAAACAAATTAAAGTCTGGAAAGGCAATAAATACGAATTAAGAGAGAGCTTCTGCGAAATCATCTCTAATTAATCTGAAGGGCGATAGAAATGAAAGCGACCCAGCATCCTTCGTTATGTTTTATATCTAGTTAATTAAAAATATACGTATCTTTTCCCTATCTCTTTCTTGAAATCCAATCTGTTATTTCCTCACGAACGAAGGAAAGAGTTTCGCAACACTCCAACGATAGAGGATTGAAAAAATTGTGTCACCTTTTAATACCTGTGCAGCTCCGTTCATTGGAATGCGCGAGAATGTGAATAATTGCATTCATTAAAATTCCGAGGTGACGAAAGAAATGATAAGATGCGCTATTTGACGATCTGCCGATCGTGAATGTCGCGATTACGGATCGTTACATCTTGGATCGAAGAGTTGTTTCGAAACAAAGGGTTTATGTAGGAGGGAATGTCTGATTTGAGTTGTCTCGTTCGAGGAAATGCTATCATTTGAGAACAAAAGAGCGAAATTGCCATTAGGTTGTTGACATGTGGGTGTTTCCAAATAAGGAAGTATCGGAGGCATAGAAACAGAGGAATGTTTGAGCACAAAGCACTTGTTAGGTGTTAAGGCGTATTATATTAGAGATAAATGCTATTACTTCGACAAGAAGAGATACATTGAATTTAACGGTTAACTCAATAATTTTCCGTACTTTCGTTGCCCGGGTGTTTCAGAACGTTACGCCTCATGTTTTTGGATTCTCCTCCACACTTTCCACTGTTAAGAGATTAATTCATAGGAGCCATTCAACCGAAAAGTTATATATTAATTATTATATAATTATCTGTGACGCATAAGTCTGTCATATATAATTGAATAATTCCCTTCGTAAATTTTTCGTTATGTCCAACTTTCTTTTGCTCACTCACCCATGCTTACCGTAGTGAATGAAAAATGTATCAAATACGTTATCCCAACCTTTTTAAAAATAAATAAGCCTCAATGTTGTCCTTGTTTTTATTTTGGTAAAATGCTATGGATATTCACAATGACATCGATTGAAAGTGAAAATGTCATAAATTATATCAACACGGCTGAGCACAAATGATATTTTAGAAGGAATCAGCCTGACTAATTTGTAATTATTCGCTCTTGCGTTCAATTGTACAGCTGGTATTGCATATAGTTAGAATTAGATTATTTTTAATCGAATAGAGGTTGAAAGTTAGAAAAACTAATATTTTTTCTAAATATTTTTCCTTTATCTGAGGAAAGAAATGTGCATGAATCTTCAATTTTCTCTGAAGCCGTCCGATCTCCAAATATCCAGAGCTCCATAAGACATTTCTAAAAATTAAATCCCTGAAAAAAAGAGCCAGGAAGATTCGCGGATGCAGTGAAGTAGCAGCGGTTACAACAGGTGTTTCTCAACATTTCTTTTCCTCGGGCATATTCATTGGTGCACGAGCAACTGGCGTTTAGATACCGTGGAGAATTACGGATATGCTCCATGTATAATTTGTAAGCCAGGGAAGAACAAACAGGTTAGTATGGATACGCATGCCTCCTTCGCTCTTCTAATGTTTTTGAGCATTGAATTATTAATAAATTATAAAGACCAGGTAGGCAACCCGATTGCTCCATTTATGATAGAGGTTAAATGATAATTTTCCATACAACTTAATGATTCCAAAGAAGGTACATACGTGGGGTAAGATAAATATGCCATGACAGCAGTTGCTATTGACATTGTGGAAAATAAAGAAATATCAAAATATGTGATTATAATCCTCCACAATCGGCCATGATTTTGAAAGAAATGCAATGAGCCCATCCTATTCCGAAATTAAGACGAATATCATAAAAATATTTCATTAACTCTTCGGGTCGAAATTATAGTTGCGAAATTCTTAATTTTGGATCAAAAGAAACCGTAAAAAATGGAAAATAAGTTTTTCTTTCCTACACTATGTATACAGTATTATCTTAAAACAACCTTTATCCTCTTAAATGTTTCTATGAATGGTTCTATTTCTAGTAGATTGATTTTTTTTTCGTAATGAACCGGAGTCGTTGCTTTGTAAATGCAGTTATCGTGCATTTTGATGATACGCTCTTTGGGAATATTGCCAATAATCTTCGAAAATCAACGACGAGTTCAAACATTATTTAGAGAACGTGATTTTCGAAATTCTACAGATGTATCCCAATACTACAATCTCACTTTCCTTAAAAAAATATTGATAGGACTTCATCTGTAGTTTCTAGTACAACCTTATAATTTATATCCTCTAAATGTTTAAAGGCCATAGTTGACAAAAGAAGATGTAGGTTAAATTTGTTTACGGTAATTGAATGTAAATACCCTAAAGGTTTTGTTTCCAGAGGTAGGCATTTTTGGGTCCAACAAACGTTAAATTATTCAGGCATCGTTCACTGAGATCGAAGAAAGAAAACCGGATCTTTGGTCGAAAAATTCGCGATCTCTGATGAATTATTCCGGATGATATTTTCCGACTCTGGTGCCGCTCGAGAGTTTTCGATTTATTTTATTGTAAAATCGCACGTATTGTGTTCCACAGCATTATAATATGAATGAGTGGCTCCAAGTGTCACTCGAGGATTTTCCTTTCATAATGAAATATCGGTTCCACCTTACCTATCAGAATATGAAAATAGGGTGTAGCCCTTTGACTGCCGATTGACACTTTTGCCCTTTCAGTTTTGTGAAAAAATATCTCGGATCCAATTTCTAGCTGGAATTCATTCGGAATCTTTTCGCAGATTAAAATCAGAATCTACTTTCTCGCATTTTTCTTTGTCGAGGCCCTCTTTCGAATTTATTATTCAAGATAGAAGTTTTACCCAGCCGCGGTGGCGGAGGGTTTGCCGTGTTGGCGTTCTAACACGAAGATCCTGGGTTCGAGTCCCACTGAATCGCAATTAGTGCATGGAATGGTTGGGTGCGTTAGTCAGCAGCAATATTTATTATTTTTATTGAAGTGGATGTAATATGGTTCATCTTTATGTTTCCATTAAAAATTTTACATTATGATTATTTTATTTCATCAATATGCAAGAATTCCATAATGTTTCTCCGGAAACTATCTTTTATTACTATTATTCTATTCTTTTCGTTATTGATTTTATTATTATTTTACTATTTTTTATCGCTGTTTTTTATTACATCTTATTATTTTATCTTTATTTTGCTATCACTTTTCTACAGTTTTTCCAATTATTATAAGTATACTTAATAGAATGTTCGTAGAATTTCATACCACGCGAAATGGTTTATCGTTCTATATCCTATACAAAAGTTACATCAAATCACTGGGATTAAAGTTCGAGATACTTTATCCTGCTATTCTTCTCGGATTAAGAAAATTCTTCATTTTAATCACCCTCGCCATGCGTAGGAAAGAGAGGGAGATATTAGAGGAAAGATAGAAAACTCCGTGGGCACGCTCTATATTATAAAAGTTCCTCTACTTTTAAATTTGAGATTAGCCGGTCTTATTACAATAACATTACGATAGCCTTGTTATCTTTACTCATGAGAGAACAACGCCAAGTTTCCGCCATTTTCATTCGCTTATTTCATCACCTGTTCCTTCCTCCTCCGTCTTTTGTTCGATACCTTTTCCCATCAGATTCCTCCCTTCAGCAAGAACGAAACAAGAAGCAATTAAACCTCCCCTCCCAGGCAACTAAGGAATTCTTTTACCCCTTGTCCTTTTCCTATCCCAAAACTCTTCGACACAGCTAATCCTTCTCGGTGAGCGCAATCCAGATGGGGCTTAGCATGTTCTATAAACTCTTTCTCAATTCGTACCTCAATTTTTGTTTTTCGCTTGTCTTAAATTTCAATCCGTTCACCAAAAGGACTTACTTCGTTCTGTAGGAATGACGTTAAACTGCGGAATGCTCGGCATCTACTTGATGCAGGGATGGCGATTAAAAATAATTTCCTCGATTAAACGTTCCTTGATCACTGCGAGTGATACTCTAAGGAGTATTCAAAGGATAAAATGGTCTGATGAGATCGGGAATTAAACCCAGATCTTTCGGTTCCACTTCCCGGGTGATTATTCTTACCAGTAGATCAGCTACGCAGGACTTCGGTCAGTCAGTTCGGTCTTCGGTCAAAACAGAGTGAGAGTGCACTTCTAGATAGCTCAGTCGGTAAGAGAATCCCTCCGGAGAGTGGAGCACCCGGGTTCGATTCCTACTACTCGATCGCACTCCTACAGCATCACCATTCGATTCCTGGTCTCCTCAGACTTTCTCTTCTTCGTTTATCTTTGACGTTTTACTTGGCCAACACAAATATGTGCGGGGTTTACATCCTTTTCTCTCCTTGTCAAAAGTGTAAGTTGTTAGCCTTTCTCAATTGCTACTATATTCGGAGCTTAGACGCAGAAAAATATCTTCGACACAGCATCAATGACAATTAAATACGACGATATGGACTTGAGATTTATTTTCTCAACGGAATACATCCCAATAATTCAGATATATTTATAAAATTCATATTTTCCTAACAATATCAATAAACGTCAACGCTAAATATCATTTGGAGAAGTTTTAAAAAATACTCAATGATTTTATTCGTTGCTATACATGTGCGCTTGGCTACAGTGTTATGATTGATCAAGAGAAAAAATCTTGTGGATTAATAGAACTAAAGGAAACATTTATGACCTTAGATGCGAGTGGCATACATTGGTATAATGGGATTGTAAATGAGATTTGGTTTCCTGAAATAGTACTTTGGGAGAATAATACACTTAATAAGGCTCTATATCGTTCTTCCCAACGTACCTATTTTGGAAAAAATAACAGGAAAATTCTAAGAAGTGGAAGCATGCTGTAGAACTTTTGAGTTTAACAATAATTATTATTGCATAATATTTTGCTATTATGTTTTTAGAAGGTAACATTATGAATGAATTGAAAATAGGAAACGAAAATGTTCACCCAAGGATGAATGGACTTGAAAAAAGTTTGACGGGACCGGGATTCGAACCCGGGTCTCCCAATTGCCGGTCGCATACTGAAGTTGGGCACTTGGATGGTCTTAGTCTAATCGTTGAAAGGGAATGAGTATGGACGCAACACAATAATTTACGATAGCTCTTTATTTATTTTCTTTCTCAGTGATTTCATTAATCGTGCCATCAAATCTTCTGAATCCATATAAAGAAAATGTTTTTATCGAATATCTATCAAGATAAGCTAATATACACAGCTATTCTCTTTGAATAGTTTTAGAATTCGATTTATTGGACCAAATAAATTGGACCTCAATTTCAAACTGCTTCACACACAAAGATTTTGACAGATGAACTTTTTTCTCATTCCATTTCGACTTCTAGATACAAACTTAATTTCGACATATGAACCCAGAAAACTCCATCCATCCCAGAAGTCTCCATCACTCATAAATATATATTTATTTGAAGATTTCAACGACTTAGAAAGTCCATTATCATTAATAATGTATTAAATTTATATTTCAGCAATATTTATTTCCTTGTTTCTATCAGTTGATTCGACGATAACTTAACAGTATTATTTATCATTTCAAAGCGTCTTACAAGTCTAGACGCGAACGATGCCGCCATGCGGACGAACTCGCAACGTCCTTTGCCCACAAAGTATCCCGAATGGCTTGGAGAAATGTTCTGCCGGGATAGCTCAACGGACAGAGCACCCGACCGGCAATTGGGAGACCCGGGTTCGATTTCCGGTCCCGTCAGACTTTTTTCAAGTCCATTCTTCCTTGGGAATTGCATTCATTTCGTTTATAACCTTCTCTCTTAACCCTCCGTCAGTCGCGCCGTTTATTCTGTACAACATGGGTGGCTTTCCGGGCTCCGTTTCTTCCTGGATGGTCCAATGAACCTAGGACCCGGGTTTAATCCTTTATTACACTCTTCATGACATTTTAAAGGCGTCAAAAGATTCGTTTTAGTCTTAGTCCGACTTCAAAAGCGATTAAACAAGTCAAGTGACAACTATTGTACCACATACAAAGCGCGATACTTGGACATGTTTTTGTTGATTACTCTACTTTTCGCAGTCGTTTTACTCTCGTACTCTACTTTTGTTTTAAATGTATAGAATGAATCCTTATATCGTTTTGTTATTGAGTATAATTCGAAAAGATCTTTAAATGGAAGTAATAGAAAAATGTCTCAGCTCTTTAAGCACTCTTTGCGTGTATATAAATATCATAAAATATATTACAAATGTTTAGATGAGAAATTTGATAAATTTATAACGATAACTCATTACATATCTCATAAGGTAAAGTTTTGTCATCATAAAATGCAATTAGATCAACTCATTTTAGACATTTGGCCGAAAAAAGACCTGTTGTACGGAATACAACGCGCGAGTGTTCGTGTTTTGATTTTATGCGCGACTGACGAAAGATTAAGATGTACTTGTATTTGATTGATAGATTATTCATTTCATCGTCTGCACCGATGTGCATATTCTGCTTGCCTACTTGAGCGTGAAGCAAGTTTATTCCAAATGGAGCACGGCAAAGTGTTCCCGATCAGAGCACTTCGCACAGTGATATGATATAGACGTTATATGGATAACGGTTTTTCTCTTTTCGAATCACTCCCCCTTTTCATTACTTTTAATGCCTTCCTAATTCATTATCTCTCTCGAGTCTTTCAATTTCTCATTTATCATCGTCTTGCGCCGCGGAGTATAAATCTCCAATTCCAAATTCTTTTTTCTCCTGCCGTAAACGTTTGTTCCCTTAATTTCCTCCGCGATACGCTATTCCCCGGGATGTTGCCCCATTCTGACCGAATACATTAAAGAGCTTTCGTCCGCACCAAACGCCTAAAGGAAAATGCGGGTCTGAGTTTTTGCGTAGCGTGTTCAGAATCGAGAATCAGTTTATTGATCATCCCGCTGAAAGTCTGGTTGTTATCTTCGGCAAGGTCCTACTCAGGGAGCGAGCTGCACGTGGGTCGCGAGCCTATTCAGTGAATTAATTGGCGAGATCCCTTGGTCTCGTTTTGCCAGGAGGTCGGGGTTATTACCGCTTCGAAATTCGATTTGCGTTTCTTGATTTGCGTGGATGCAACCTGTCTGATGGACTCGTTAAGCCAGCTGTTCGTGTCTCTACTAGGATGAAATTCGAATCGATGCCAATTCTACCAATTCCACTTTTCTGGATTTGTGAAAACTTTTTAAATTGAACCGACTCGTTTTGTCCCGGATTGTGTGGCATATTGAGCGTTGTATTTGGGAGAAGACTATAAATCAATTCTTGCATAGTTCAGTTTGCGAAAAGATGATGAAAATCATCATTTTAAAATCGTTGAAATGACCTCTAAAAAAGAGGATTTCTATGAAAATATTCGAAACATGAATATATTTACATTTTAAAAACAAAAAAATAACGCAGCATTACAATGAGCAGTATTTCAGAGAGAAAACAATGAATTTTTGCTCATCGTTCGGCGGGAATTAAACTATACCTTTCGATGAATTATTGGTTTTTATAAGTTTATAGCATACATAGCCAAGTTGCTTGGCTAGGTATGCTATTTATCAACATTCCATTCAATTAAAATCCAGAATAATATATAAATGATAACGATCTCATGATTAATTAAAGGAAATAATTAATCTTGCCTAGTGATACATGTTGGAATTCCATATTATCGATGTAGAAATAAATGTTAATCAATGTACAAGTGATTTCTATAAAAGACTTCTATTGCGATTAAGGGTATAAATTACGGATCGAGGTAAATTATATTCAAAGGAATATTTAGAAGTGAAGTGTTATACATCCTGTAGTAAAATCTATTGGGATAGAGATTATATCTCATAAAATTTAACAACGTTTATAGTCAACGTATCTGACGTTTTGAAATCGTGAAGCTGAATTGAAATACTATGCCGAATTAAAGTTATTTTCGCGAGGCTTTTTTATTCGAGTTGAGGTATAAAAATTCTTCATGTATGGCTTATGACCTCAAAGAGGGAAGAATCTAATATCAAACAATATTTGAATCTAACCGAGATAAAGATCCCAATCTGCCATTGTCACGCCCCGTTCCTTAAAAATAAATCATCCTTTTCACGAGATGCCAGTGTTTTAAATCGATCGAAACGCTCTCAGAAAAAAATAACTTCCGTCCTTTCAGTTGAAACCGCACATTTTATGTCATTGACTAGGAAAAATAAAGGTTTTATCATAGCTATATTTCATAGAAGTGTATTATTCTATGGTATATTTTGCATTTGAGGTCGTAACTTAATCCAATCCAATGCTTGAAATGTCCTGGGTGGTAAGCATTGAAGGGTATTTATTTTTTCGAAATTTAAGGGGTCATAAATTCAGATATTGAGAGCGATATAGTTGTGTTTCTAGAGTTATTAAGAGGATCTCTACCACTAGTCTTTGCGTTTGATTTCATGAGTATATTATAGGAAAATGCGGGATTTAACCAAATAAAATTTTGAAAGAGAACAGCTGGTTCTCTTAAACTGCAATGTACTAAAACCAAAACACAACTAGTTTGTGATATTTTAATTGTTCTAAATCACAACTTTTGGAGACGATAAAAATAGTGGAGAAATATATTTATTTTGTCCTTAAATATAAGCGCTACAAATTATTGTTTATATAAAATCTTCGGTGTTAGTTCTCATTATCCTATAAATGTTTTTATTTAAATTTTCTTAATTTACTTGGCGTTTCTCTCCATTCGTAATATGCTTATTTCGCTGGATTGCTGCAAATTATTTGTATCAGTTCGCAAAGTAAACAAAATTCAAATTGAGAGCTAATATACAAGGCCTTAATAGAGCTACACTTAATTAATGTTATTGTAAAGTTTGGTGTAATTTTTAGGCCAATAAAATGATTACTCAATGAATTAATTCCCAGTTGTTGAGAGACTGGATTAGCAATAATCAGAGAAAGAGGCAAACCTTGATGCGATTTCAGGAAACACGACAATGTACCGTAATATAATATGAAATCAAAGTGCTCATTGAAGGTGCTCTAATAATTACACGACACAATGTGTAAGTAATTTATCTTTAAATTAAAATGAATAATGTAATGAGTAAATTCACTACTTCATTTCTACTTTCATTGAGCCTACTGTAAGGCTAGATTTAAGAAGGGAATAACAATTCTTAATCTCGCCCTTCAGGGAAGACTTTTTGTAATTATTATTATTACTAGTAAACGCCCCCGTCAAGCATGACAGAGATTAATTTAGTTTAAAAATATATTTATTATCGTATATATCTGTTCCTCCTAAGCACAAAAAAATTCCGTCGTAAGACCATAATTACTCAATATATTTCTTAGCATTATTTATAATATTTTTCTAGTGTTTTCAAGTCATGAAAGCCTACTTTACGTACATTTCTTATGAAAAAGTATACTAACTGATTATTCCCGTGCATTTATATGGGATATCTCATGACATCAAAGTTCAACAATTGCCTTGGTCGTCAAAGGGATGGTTTGTTTATTTCCGAAAATTTGTACGAATTTTACGTCTATTATATCAAATTTCTCGCAATTTCGAAATTATATGAACGATTCACGACTAAAATAAGATTCTATGATCATTTTCCTTTCTTTTGTCACTTGGCTCAATTTCGTAGGACCATTGTTTCTAATTTAATTTTGTAAAAGGAACATTTCTTCGAATTGGCTGCTGTACTTTACATGCTGATTCCTAGAATTATGACTTTTGGATCGCTTTAACTCTGTAGAGATAAAATTGCGCCCTGATGTGTAATACGGGAAGAGGTGATCCTATAGTTTCTAACATTTGGCTCCTTGAAAGCTCACTCTTTTGATACTCCCTTTCATAGCATAATTAGCGAATGTAGAACTGACTAGGCAAATAATGCATCGTTGTTAGAGATTCGACGTTGAAGAAGCTATGGATGATGTTAGTGTTGTAAATTAGAGAAGAAGAGGAGCTCCAGAACCGCAGATGCGTTTGAAAGCACATGAACACTTGTGTCGGAATTTCAGCGAGCTCATAATGTTGCGCGGATACGAACTGCGGAATGCGAATTCTTTTGCCATTTCCCGGGGCGAAACTTCCGTTGGAAAGCAACAGGAGACGTGGAATATAAAGCCCTACAATTCTAAGGCCTAATGGGATCAGGAATTTTTTTCCGCGTGGAATATTAACGGCACAGTTATGCAGTTATACTTGTTATCCACATTTTAAATTGTTAATGAATGCGGAACAGAGAGGAAAGAGCTCAGGAACAACGAGATCGCGGCAGAGCTTCCCGGAAATTGAGCCTCCGTTTGAATCGATGTTTTCCGTATATTAATACTGAATGCGTTTGAAATGAGCATGCATTAATTCATTACTTTCCGAGGATATCCCTCTTTTTTGTTTCCAAGAATAGTCAGTCGTGGAAGAGAATGGTTAAATACTTATTGCTGAATTTTGCAACGTAGTGGAAGGTTGAATAAACATGATTTTTTCCACATTTCAATGGATTACAATGGGCAAAGAATTTTCTATGTTAATCTTAATCAATTCATATATGCCCGTTTAATTAAAAAAATCTTAATTTAATTGCGAATTATGCCGTTTGATCTTGGAGCGATTCTAATTCTCCACTTTGCTTTATAACTTTAGCAAGTTGGAATAAATCTTGTCGGGATAAAAACTGGAAATCTGTGGGATATTCTTTTCATATTTAGCCAATAAACTAAAAAAATGAGATTCCATTAATAAGTTTGAAATTTTTGTTCTGATGTCATTAGAATATCTAAATCGGACAGTTGAAGCATGTGGAAAAATGCTTTTCTCAATATTTCTGCGTTTATCTTAGATAGTAAGTGTACAAAATTTCTTACCAACTCACACACACAAGGGAAAAAAGGAATGTTATCCCTAACATACTTGTTCATGCTGGTCTTTTTTAATTTGATAGTAAAGAACGTTATGTTTAGCAGCCACATTTTAAGCGTATTTTCTTTAAAATCGATCTATCTGCGCGTGATTTACTTTTATCAGAATGCGAACATGTTTCCACCTAATATAACTTTAGGATTCATAATCCCACTCAATATTTGGCCTTCAATTCGTTTTAGTACACACATTTTAAGCCACAAGAAGTAGCTGTGTTGCGGATGAGTATGTTAATTTTTATCTTTAACGAGATTATAAATTGGCAAAAGAAATCCGTTCGGAAATTAATGGACAAAATGGAATCGGAGTTCATTTTCCATTTAGCAAAAGAGTGGCATGTTTTTTATCGATTCTTCCAATATTAGCTCACCGTTTAAATTGATTCCCCCTCATGAATTCGCCTTTTATTCATCCGTTGGTACGCCTCGGACTCCTTCAAAGTCATCAAACATCCATTGCGACGTTCTTCTAAATTTGAGTTACATTTTCGGCCCGCCGATTGACCTTACGAGGCATTTTACCCTTTACGTAATCCGAGAACGGAAGTCACTGGAGATTCACCAAAATACACGGAATTTCATCTCCCAATGTTAAGAAGATAATGCCTAAATGAAATGGAAAATATATCCTCGTGTACGCTCTCAGATGGGGAACTATGGTATGCGGATGAAAGGTTAATTAGAAAGCTATAGGTTTTCATCCGCGCTGACCATTAAGGAAGCTCGAACATCAACGAGAAAGGGGAAGATATATCTCAAGCTCAAATTAGGATTAAAAGAGGGGCTTAGATATGGAAAAGTGGTTGAAAGAAACCCAGAGGTGATTTGTATCCATAACGCGTGGAATAGTCAAATATAAGTGTTTTCTCTTATACACTCTAGATATGCTTTTTTCTCCCAACACGTTTGGGTAACTCAAATGTCCAGCTAAGTACATTACAGTTTTGAAAATAGCTCCGAAAACCTTGTTTGCTAGTAAACTAACCGTTAGAAAATTCCAACTAGCGGGGTTTAGAGATATCTGTGGCTGCCCTTTGCAAGTTTATTATTCTCAATACACATTTCGGCAACTACATTAACATTTTCAGGGGATGAAGTGAATTGATATATGTCACGCTCAAGGTTAAAAGTTCTCTTCGTCCCCTGAAAATGGTTACGTAGTTGCCGAAATGCGTAATGGGAATAATGACTTCGGAAAGTGCAGCCACGGAGAACCTTCTGCTGATTGGAATTTCCTAACGGTTGGTTTGCTTGCAACCTACTGCTTTTTGTAGCTTTTTTCAAAACTCAAATGTATAAATAAATCCGAGACCTTTTTCCTTACAGACAAATAAGTACAGATAAGATTTATTTTAGTGATAACTTGAATTTTCAGAATCATTTTCATTGCGTTTTTCTATGCGTATCATGTATTTTATCATTTCTTCACAATAGTTCGTCCATTCTTCCTCATGCAACTGGATATGATAAAAATTCCGCCTGGATCTGCGTTATTTATATCAGTAATTTAGTATACTTTTGCAACTTCCATAAATTTGTAATTCGCTGAAGTCATCTTTAAAAGGAGAATTAACTTGCATTCCAACCTTTTCTTTTCCTTTTCTAGAGTGAATTTCGTTATTATGTAAAGATAGGAGTAGCCTCTCAACATGGCTAAAGTCATCTTATAGAAACGAATTACATTGGTAGTATTTACTTTCGTTGTGTAACTGGAACATCAACCAATCACCCACAAGTAAGCACGAGAATAATACACGTTTGAACATAAGTTAAAAAGATTTTCGTTCGATAGAATGTAGGTAAAAGGACAACGCAGTAAATAACGCATACTTGATATTTCATCATCTTAACTCATTTAGTCATAACTTAACATTTAATCAACACGTTTATATCCACACGAACCAGTATCGAAATTATAAATATTCAACCGCGAAATTTTATGCCACAGGTTTAATGCGTCAATAATTTTAAATTTCAAAATTTCAAACAGTAATAAATGTAACCCGGCCTAAATTTAAAATAAAAGCGGATCATTTTACCAATAGATTTGCCATGAGTTTTATGAAAAGCTTGTTGAGTTTTCGAAATTTTACCAACAATAAATAGCTATTTGAAATGTGATTTTTAATCCAAACCCTAAATAATATTTTATCTCTTTTTCTTTGTCTTTAAAAATCGTATAACTCACATAAATTATGTATTATATCAATTCAATTAGATCCTAAAAGTGTGCAATATTCATGTGTTTATTTATAATAAGATATTTAGTATTATATAATATTTTTACGATTACTAAAATTATTTAGTTATATAATATTTTATACTACTTATTTCGTGTTGAATGTACAATTACAAAAAATTATGAAACATTCTGTTAAGATATTCTGAACCACAGGCAACACAATTATTCCCAGACAATCTCTATGATTTGTAAGTGGAAATATCTTAGCAGACTGTCAGGCGAAAAATTTCAAGAATTTCATAAATATATTTGTTCCAATAAGATTTAATGGAGCCTGGATGGAATGGATTTTATGAAGCTATATCAAGAAGGCCGTTAAAATAATTCTTCAACAGTAAAAAAATCTTAATTCCGTTAAGAATAAGAAATTTTTAAAATGCATCAGCACTTGTGAGTGATGGCTATAGTATTTTAAAAATGCAACTCGTTGACAAATACTCGGCATATAATTGTTATGTGAGAAAGATTCCGCGTTAGTGATAGATAAAGCGTAAGATGTATTATGAGACCCAAATTCGTGGCAAGAATTATCTAAATCGATGAATTTACGAATAGTTAAATAGATGTCAGAAAAAGTAATGTGTGAAACAGAAATTAAACATTCCAGAATTCTGAGAGATTTCAGCGGGTTTTTCGTACCGTAACGACTGTCGAAATGAATTTTTTCGCAATTTTTATAGGTCAGCACTAAAAGGAGAGGCATTGATCGCAACAAAACCACACATTTCTTCCTCTTTCCCGTCGAAACTGAGGATATCCTCCAAGCCCTCGTATTCTTCAATAAATTTACGGAATCTTATTGTTCACCCTCGCCATCACCCATCAAAAACCTCAGTTACTCTTCCAGGGAAAGTTGGTCGTATATTCTTCGAAAAAGTTGGGCAAGGGCAGAATGGCTGACGCCGGGCTTTAAATTGATAAAAATTTGCTAAGCTCTCGCGAACAATAATTAAAAAGATGGGAGGGGGAGAGTGGCCGGATGGAGAAACTCATAACGTGAGCTTTTGATGAGGAAAAAGTGAAAAAGCAAAAACGGGGAGGGGGTTTTCGGTGAATGGAAAACTGTGTTATCCCGGTTCGCGGTTTCCCTTAGCGCCTCTACACAGCGCGGATCTGACGCTGAAGTTTACTCAAATGTTTCCTGAGCCAAAATTTATAAGTTGAGAAGAAGACTTCGGGGAGCCGGATACCCACTTACTTCCTTCGCGTACTTGCGTCGGAACTGCCGAGTACTTGGATGCGAAAGAGTCTCTTTAACATGAGGAAGGCTGCTCATCAAAGAACTCATTATAGAATGTTAGATTTACTAACAAACTTTGGATTCACGGCAGAGTTTGGTTGAACTAAGATGAAGGAAATGATTTGTAAGGAATAACTGATACTGTTACTTATTTAACCTTGAAGAAAAGGTAAAGATCCCTCGATGTGAATTTTCCATAAAATAAATAATGTATGAAAGGGTGTAATTTCGCAATTTTTAAACTTGGAGATTAGCCGGAAATATTCGAAATTCCACAGTAAATATGCCATTCAGTCACAGTAGCCGTGTTTAGTAATCAGAGTTACGACTTTCTCATCCTTAATATTACATCTGTAAATAAAATTAATCAATTATCGATTATAATTAATAGTAGTATTGCTAAAAGTGCTTCGACAGATGAGGTAATTTCGCACGTAGGCTCCCACCGGGAATCGAACCCGGGACCGCTTTCATAGGAGTCGAACGCGTTGCCCACTTGGCAATCCGGGAGCCCTGATTATAATTATTTGTATTAACTATGTTGTTGTTAACTATGTTCTCAATATAGAAATTGTTTGATTAAGTAAGAAGCTGATGTGTTAATTTAACCTTTTTTACAAAATAGGTAATGGATACTTATATTCAGAACATTTTTTTGAAAAACGACTTGTTTTCGTATTTTCCTTTGATCTTAGTTGAGAATTTCATCTACTTACTGCCGTCCAATGAGCATAATAGGTAATAACTTGTTTGTCACCCGTAATAACGCGATTGCATCTAAATCTCTCTGAGACTATATCCTCAGTCGTATATATGCTCATCTGATTTCCGAGATCCGTTTTTCTTCATTCCATTGTGGTATCATAAAATCCTTAGGTATTTTGCCAGAAATATTCATAGAAACCCCTCTTTGGTTGGTAAATCTTTTAAGGTCGTGTACTCTCTTTTTTGTTTCCATAATTTAACACATATCCTTTAAGTTCTTAATTATAGGTACCGTTCATCCAAAATGTCTTATTGTTATCCATTCGGAAAATGAAAAATATTTCTCGAATATGTACCTTTGATTTTCAGAAAGATAGGTAAATTTTCCTTTTACAGGAGAATTAGGTGTTAGGAGAACTAGACATTACTTGGTACATAACCTTTAAATATCTTTGCGATATCAGATATTGAGTATCGATCCTCCTCTACCCGAAAACGTTTCCATGCATAAAATCTCTTGGAGGGGTGTAATCCTTACATAAAATTGTACCGTAAAGGATAATGCCGTAAATTCTTCCAGAAAATCGTTCAATATTGACTGGATGCTTAAATTTCTTATTGGTTGCGGCCTATATGTGGTAGAGTGCGGAAAAACATTTTCAGGAAATCTGTAAATTCAGCGTTGATGTCTCTTTTAATCGTGTTTTATAGACACTCTTCTCATGGTAGAACGTGGTAAAGATATAATAAATCAATTTCCTATTGGTTTATTTTGTGCGGCTACTTTTATTAGCGAGATAGATTCCTAAGACGTGTAATATGAAACTATTGGTCGTCCGAGATAGACACGTGGAAATGTACAAGTCTTCGTAACTCAGCTAATTGGACTACTCGAAATAAAACACCGTAATGTGATTCCAACATAAAACTATACAATATTGTGTGTGTGTGTTTATCAGTGGTGCGTCGACGGCTAGGGTCATATAGCATTGGAGAAATGAATGAAGCTCAGTTATGAGATACAAAATAAATTATATTAAAGCGCATTATTAGAAATTACATTAAATAAATTAATTCGCAGGAATGAATTAAAATGTAAATATTTCGGTACAGTTTTAGCTCTTGTATCATTCACTATATATTGCAAGTGAAGTAGGGCATTCAGCCGTAATCCGTTCCGGTTTATTTCAACAAAAACCAAATTCCGGTTTCCCTCTTTCTGCCAACGTCGAACCGATTCTTCTCTCTCTCTGACTTATGTAATGCAATGTGCTTTTGAAATTTTGTTTCATTATCGTAGCTTTTTTCATTCACATTACTTTACGCTACATTTTAGAGTAAAATTTAGCAATAGTTAGTTGCAAGTCGTAGTTACTTATGTTTAGTAAACCTTCCTCGGATTAGATTTAAGTAAAATGTGCATTTCTGGGACCGAATACCAGAGATAAATAATTCGGTTACTGTTCGGGTTCAAGAATTTCATTTCTTTCGGGTTGAGGTTCGGTTTTCATACCGGCAAAAATAACTTTTTTCAGTTTCACTTTTCGGTTCGGTTTTGGTTCGATGCTCCAAAGTGAATCGTGTTGGCATTCAAATATTTCCTTCCTACTTTTAGATTTACGCGACATAATAACTGATAAGATATTCTGTTAAGTGTGAAAATAGGGTATATGAAGCCGAGTAGACATCCTGTGAAATGTACTGTTTAAGGTCAAGAGTGAGGTACAAAGATACTCAATATCTGGGTTGAACGTAAATTCACTCATAGTGATAGGGCTCGTCTTTGGGTACTTGAACTCAAGCTATACCGGGGAAAATTCCGACAGAACATAAAAAAGCCCACGCTCAGAGAAGCATGAATTGGGGGAAGATATCAAAGTAACAATGTTGGAAGCCAATTTGCCTGAATTCCAAATTCTGACAATCACATTTCAGGAACCCAGACACGTCTTCGAACCATAATGAACGTTGGAATGTAGGCGGTGATTTGACATCGTGAACACATCAAAATTTTCGTGGATGTTGAGAATGAAATAATAGTCTGAATTGCCATCACTTAAGATTTCTGGATTTTAACTACATATATATATCCGTAATAGAATCCTTCACCTCTTGAGTACGTAATGAGCTCTTAATCCCTTCCTTCCGTTCGACTCTTTTGAAACGTATGATAAAACTCTCACTGAGTCAACTTGATTTCGTTATTTTAGGCAGAATTTTTCAGCCTCTGTATGTTTTACATGCACATAGCGATTTTTCTCTTCGAGATACTTTGCTAAAGACAAACATTTTCTTTCCTCATATTCCCATTCATCGTCATTGGTTCAATAATTATGTAACTCCAAAAATTCATCGTCGCAAATTTTTATATCTGATCCAATAATCAACTCTCTGACATTCTCGTGACAAGTGGGCGATTAAGCTCCTTTGATGGTCACATTTATCAGCGGTGAAAAAAAAAGATTTCGAGAAAGATAAAAGGATTATACATAATAAGGTGCGAATTATTTTCCGAAATCAACCCGTCCGCTTTGAAGTTTTGAAATGCGAAAATTGAAATAAAAAATTCTTAGCCATGAAATTTTTTCAAGACTCTCACAGTTGCGTATAGAAATGTTTCCGCAAAATTCACGTAAAGAATCGAATTAGGAAATAATTACTTTTTGAATTGCTTCTGAGAAAGGGTATTACGTCTGTACTTCGATCACAGTAACAACATTACGTTTAATAAATGGGTAACTACTCATACCCTAATTAAGCAGAGAATATCCTGGAAGAGATCCGCCGAGAATCCTGTATTTATTTTGATTCCACCCGTATTCCGTAGAAAATCACGCAAGGTTTACTGTTTCCGAAAGACAAACTCTCCTGTCGATAACGTATTGCGGAAATATGCCTTCGCTGACTCGTGTGTTTTACTGGATCGAGGGCCCAATTCCGCGAATAAGAACCTTTGCCCTTTCCCGAGACAAAGGTAGCCGAGGAAGAAAACTCTGTGAACATCAAACGCACCATCCCATTGATACTCCCCTTCGCCAAAGTGATAAAAATTGCATTGTTATTCCTCACTAGATAACATCCCCGATTTCGGAATCAAAATGACGACCACAACGTCGAATTCTCGACAAAGGAAACATTGCAATTTTTTACGACCGCCGTCAACGTTTTGATCGACAGGCGTAATGGAAGCCCACGAGGCATTAAAAAAAGGAAACGGGGCGATTATTAGGATTTGACTCGATTAAAAATCCTCGCGAGCGTTTAAGCCCCAACCGTTTCGACACCTCGGTGATTGGAAAAAGTGCGCGCGACTTTCAATAACTTCGCGCGAAGGGAATCCGATGGAAAAATCGCTCGGGTGAGTGATTTAGCTCCGCTAACGCATCTGATATTAATCGGGCGCGTCATAGGAGATGATTTATCAGTTTTGCGAAACCGAAGACTCCAAAAGGGCATCTATGATTCAATAAACCCCGCTCTCTCTCTCCGCGTCGAAAAATTACGAATCGAGATTGGATTGGAAGTGCGCGATTCTGTAAACAGGGAAAGAGAGTTAGTGCGCTGTTTCCCAATATTTTCGGGAACATCCATCCTGACAAGGGCAAAAATTGAAAATGGACTGCTTTTTATGATGGAATGAATCCGAGGAGTAAATAAAAGATAGACACGCCGGAAGCATGAGAGGTTGCCATAAAGCAAATCAACTGAAGCACAGAAAAATATCTTCATGTCCGGTTTATGGTTCTTCCCCCGCCCATAAATGATTTCCAAAGTAATTGAACTGAATTGTAGCACCTTTCATTCACTTCGAGCTAACATCTTTGTTTTTTTACCTTTGTAGATAGATCATAGAGTTAGAGATAAATCTCGTGAGCGGTTACTGCAGATAACTATTAAAATGAGATTAATGCAAATTTTCGACTAAAACAGAGAAAATTATATCTTTAAGTGCACCTTTTTTGAGGTAACGAACATTATTATCTTAGGAAATACATCAAAAAAGATTTTTAAATAATATACTTGGATTTATCTCCCAGAAAAGTTGAGTCACAAAAAGCTACTAAAAGAACAAGCTAATCTTTAGAAATCATACTATTTCTTTGCAGAATGGGCCAAACTTGGCTACGGCTTTAAACTTCTGAAAATCCGCAAGAAAAGTTTGCTCCCCGTCACTACAGTTTTACAGTAAATGTCAATAAAGCTACACTTTAAACATTTATTTATAATGAGATGATTGAGAGGCGTTATCCTGGTGTATAATTTTGAGGGATGAAATAAGACATACATTCATCTAAAAGAAAAATATCCTAAATAAATTTATACAATATTCCAATCTCCTGGTCATAAGTTGGTGCAATTTATTAGCAAGATTGGTAAATCGCAGAGGATATATTTTCTCCCAATGTTGCTATCAACGAGGTAATATCTCCGGGAGAGCCTTTATACCCTTTGATGCAATCATTACTAAAATATACGTTCTTTGTCGTATTCAATAATTTCCTGCTCGGGAATTTAACGAAAATCGAGGCATTTTCGCGGGGACGATAGCTTTCAGCGAAAATTTAGGCATTGACTTCCAAAAAGCAATTAGGTTCCGCCGATAAAAAGGATGGACTCACCGGGTACTCGTCATAGCGAACTCCCGTTTGGTAGTCAGGGTAGTCCGAAGCAGAAGACAACTGGGCTCCGTTGGAGTAATCGCTAGGGCCGGCGACGACGGGCACGACGGCCGAGAGGGCTAAGAGGACAGCGGCCAGCAGCAAGCAGGGTCCTCCGATGACCGCCATCTGGTTCCTCCTTCCTGGTGGCTTCCTTGCGGACGTCTCTCCCATCTCAAAAACTACCTCTCCGACCCTCTAGCGAAACTCTCTTTCCTCCTCCCTATCTGCAGATGTTAAAAAGGGAATGGAGATTAACCGGACGTCGACAGAGAAACGACCACTATAGATAATATTCCGAAAGTAAAGTTCATAAGTTCGGATCGAATTTTTCTCCTCTGATCGCGACTCTGGAAAAACAGACCTTTTATTCGGGCGCGAAAACTCCAAACTCACGATCTCCCCACGCGCTGCCTCCTTTTGTACGACTTCCCCTTTTAGCGGCTTTCCTACAGGTGTCCCTCCAATCGCTTTCGGAGGACGTTTAAGACTCGTCATCCACACCGTCGGATTTTTACTCTTATAAACTCCTTCCCGCCTCCCCTCCCCGTTGCAAAACCTTTTTTTTTCCGCTCCCTCCCGTACCCCTACCATTTATTTCGCCCCTACGCAAGAGTTTGCTCCCTCTCCCTTCCGATAGATGTCTCTGCCCGCGTTCTCTCTCCCCCACCATCTACTTAGGCTCCACCGTCATGCCCTCTCTCTTGCCTATTTCCCGTAGACCTGCGCGCCCTTGTGTCCCTTTCCTCCCTTTCCCCTCCCTTGCCCTCCCCTTTCCCCCTCTTTGCCCCCTCCACCTCCCTTCCCCCCTCCTATTTTACCTCTCCCACGCACCACCCCCATCCCGAGCTTTATCCCGAATCGCCACAGACTTTATCCTCCACGCATTTCTCTCATTTTACTATCCTTCCCTCTCCACATCTCTCGTTCCATTTTTACCCGTTTTCGCCTTCCATCTTGTCCACTCTGCGTCAATCCCCTGTCCAGTTGTCCTTCCTTGTTCCTCATCTTCTCCGGTATCATCGTTAATATTTTGTGATCTCTCGGTCTCTTGTCACGTTTCTTTTATTAGCACTTTCTTTTCCACGGGTTTTGTCTCCTCCTCAGCCTCTTCAACATTCAAGTGCATGTCTTGTTTCTTTATGCCTAAGTTTCTTAGAGTCCTTCATTTGTGTACCTCTTGTCCTAGCCTCTGGATTAAGGTCTACCTCTATTTGTTAGGATCTATTCGTCGCTGAAATATGAAGCCTTTGTTTTAGGTTCTATGTTTCTTTTTGAACTTAGGCTTGATTTTCTCAATAAACTAGTACGTTCTTGGAAGACGTTTCGGGTGTTATGCGCTCTTACACGAGCTTATCTTTTACTGTGAGAAAATCAGGGAAATAGACGCTAGAACTTATCTTACAGAGATTTAGTTTTTCTTCAAATGATACATGGCGCTAAACTATTGGGAAAACAAATGCACATTGCATGCATACCATTTTCATAGGCCGAAAGGTGGGTCGCAGGGCACTGCATTACAATTTATATTATATTAATGGTATAATAGAAATAATTTATAATTAAAATATAAAGAGAGTTTGGTAGATATTGCATGCAACGGGGTGGTTAGACTGAATCCGCATAATTCATAATTCGGTGTATGTACATGATACATCTCCACCATCACCAAATTACTGCTAAAAAGTTCCCTCTATGTGAAAAAGATGCATCGGAATTGGAGCTTTTTCTTGCGGTTTTCAAAGAATCTTGTGCCCGCAAGATCCATTTTGTGATAGCGAGTGATAATTTGATATGTAAAGATAGTCATATTCTTTAATACTCCTTTTAAGGCTTAATTTTTCTCTTTGCGACGACGGTAATTCCATTTCTCTTATTCAAAACTTTTTCTTTGATATCTTTCTTGAAAGTCAAATCTTCATAAAATCAGTTCAATTATAGATGGCTAGCACAAAAAGCCATTTCTACCCTAAATTTGTTTTAAGGAGTAACGCCACGTGGTGTTTATATATCTTATCATTCGTATTTTAATGCAAGGTCCAGATTTTTTATCGTTATTTTAATGGCTGATTCGATATCCGAAATTCGATATTCGAAATGATGTATATGTGCCATTTTGCTTGCACTTCAGATATGATTTAATCTGCCTTTTCCTTAAAGCTTAGTAAACTATCAGTAGGTTTCGCAGATTTTTCACTCACTCCTTCTTGTTGGTGTTTTACTGTTGTGGTGTATTTTTTCTAAGCTCTAACTTAGGCTGTTTTACTGGATCGAGGGCCCAATTCCGCGAATAAGAACCTTTGCCCTTTCCCGAGACAAAGGTAGCCGAGGAAGAAAACTCTGTGAACATCAAACGCACCATCCCATTGATACTCCCCTTCGCCAAAGTGATAAAAATTGCATTGTTATTCCTCACTAGATAACATCCCCGATTTCGGAATCAAAATGACGACCACAACGTCGAATTCTCGACAAAGGAAACATTGCAATTTTTTACGACCGCCGTCAACGTTTTGATCGACAGGCGTAATGGAAGCNACTATTGATAACAACTTCAAGTGGGATTCCCATATCCGTAGCTTATGCAACAGGCTTCGGTGGATTTTGCTAAAATTTTATTACCTACAAAATAAAGTTCCGATGAAATGCTTACGGATGGCTTAATTTGCTTTGTTTAAGTCTCACGTTAGGTATATAATGATTGGCTGGAGTGGTGCTTCCTCTTATCTAATTGAAAGAGTAAAGAAAATTAAAATTAGAGTGCTCAAACTCATGGTCAATTCGAACGAAAGAACCCAAGAGATCTCAGACTATACATTGTTTAAATTCTTGAATATTATGCATTCCTGCATAATACCTGCATTCCGCATAATGAATGCGGAATGCATTTTTCACCAATGCATGCTAAACAAATTTGACCAAAACTCGTGTTATTGTATTCTGCCAAACATATGTAATACTACGCTTACTGTTCGTTTTAATGTTCCTAAACTCCATAACTTGTATGGCAAGCGTAGGCTGGAGTACCTTGTACCTAATCTATGGAATATTTACAAATTTACGTTCGATGCCATCAGTAACTCTGAAAATGGCTATAGTTATAAATTTTTAATTCGTAAAACAATTATTATGTCCATAAGATAATGTTTCTATTTCCATTTTCATTTATTTTTCATCATTTTCTCGGCATTTAAATGCATTTTGACTGCTCTCTTATGTTATTAATGCCATTTTGTCTTCGCTATAATTTTTCGTTTATTTTTGTCTCATTTTTCTTATTGTACTTCCAGCACTTTCGTTTGTTTTCTCTTGTCATGTGAGCCTTGAGCCGCATTAATTTGTAATTTGATTTCTGATATATGTAATTCTATTTTGTTCATATCCGTCCTGTCGACAGACTGTTAGTCTTAATGTTGTATGTGAGTATGAAATTTAAAAAAATTATTATTATTGTCTGACGGAATATCATTGTATTAATTGCATAAGTATATCAATTATTGTTATTATTATTGTTTTTGTTGTTGTTACTATTATTATCAACATTATTATCATCGTCATCATCATTATCATCACTGTTATCATTATTATTATTGTTGATATTATTTTATCCATTATTAGAACATAACTCATAATCAATGTGCACTAAATTAAACCTTGTGGGCTTTACATTTCGGACAGTTTACTTTCCTTCATTGTAAGATGATTTTTTTTTTCTTGTTATTCCATTGCGTATTCTAGCGCGCATCTCCGGCTTCATATTTGATTTCGAGAGCACTTTCTCTTTAGCCTAGCCCTTCCATCCAATTTCCATCCATTTGCGAAACTTTCGGGTCATCGCCTGTTCGCGTTTCTTTCCATGACCATCTGGTCCCTCCAGTTTTTCGGCATCTCCCACAATTGCACGCTCCCGCCCTCCTCTTTGTTTCCGATTTTTACTCTCCGCTCTTCCGCCGCGTCGGCTCCTGTCTGCTCCGCATATGCATCTGCCGTTCGCGGTTATTTGCTCCCTTCAATTTGCGTAAGACGTTGATTTTGCTCCTTCTCGATCTCTCTCCCGGCGGCTTTTTTCCGGCCTTCCCCCAGAGTCCGAAACTTTCGACCTCACCCGACTTCCTCATACTCCCACGTCTTCGCATTTTCGCTTCATCCATTACACGTTTCTCCTCTCCGCTCCGTTCCGGTCTTTCCATTTATTTCCATCCCCGCCTAAATACGTGAATTATCAAGCGAAAACTCTCTTGAATTATTCGTCCCAATTTGAATGGCTGTAAATTATTCCCGGGTGGCTTTTTCTCAAAAAAGCAGTCACTCGGTCGAGCACGGATACTTCGATGAATAGAATTTTTACGTTGGTTTTTAGGCGAAAGATGCAGGAAAATGCACGTTTCGTTTGCTTTTGTACTATTCGGTCCTGTTCTTGGCTGCCATAAGATAGAAACAACAGTGGTGTGAGTGATACTTAATAATTAACCTCAACTCTCATAGAATGCTTTAAAGGTGTTGTTCACACGGCCATTGTCTCACATACGAGGACCTATAATCCCGAGAGCATTCATGTTTAGTGAAGAAAACAATGGCAAATTACCTCACTCTTAATGTCCCTTGACGTCTCATTCCTCCGCCAAAGTTTTTGTAGCTAATTGTGGAGATATTGAGGATCCCACTATCATATCGACTGATGATGATACAGAAAAATATCTCCTATACCCCGCATGAAATTATAGGTGATGAGTTGAATAAGCATTTTTAGCTCACTCCTCACCATGTCTAGTACCGTAAGCCTCACCTCTACCCTCTCCACAGGTTTCTTTGGTTAATGTTGGATTAGTCGAGGTTTAAACCAGACTCCAGGCCTATTACTTTACAGACAGGTAACTGAAATATATTAACTACAGCGGCCTATCCAGAATTTGCCTTTGGGGGGCTTCAGAGCCACGGAGTAAACACTGCATTGCCTACAATTCAGGAGCAGGAGTCCTTCCACCCAAAATCTAAAGGAAATAGAAACTGATTTATATTAATATATATATATACACGAGTAAAAATTGCTTGCACACTGCAAGCTTAATGTAAGATAGATTAACTAAGGCATTGTACTGCACCTGCAACACTCCGCCTGCCATACACCGAGTGTCCACAAACTACAATACCCTAAACGAATTATTCAAACTACGTGCATACGAATTGTCCTAGCATCGAACCTGGGTGTATTAGGAAAAAAATCTCTACGGAATACGATAGAATTTACATATTCTATCGATACTGCAAATTTCAACATTCTACCTTACCGGGAAATACCCTAACGAATTTTTGAAAATTCGGTTAATCGAATGGTCCTAGAATCGACCATTGGAAAATGGCAAAAACCTCTACGGCATACGATAGACATCCATTTGTTCTAACAACACCGTGAATTCCGACTTTCTATTTTAACGCAAGATACCCTAAATGAATTCTTGAACTTAGGACATACGAATTACCCTAGTATCAAACTATGGACCCGCAGGGCAAAAACCTTTACGCATACAATAGATGTGTATATCATCTATCGATGGCCTGAATTTCAACGTTTTATCTTACCGGAAAATACCCTAAATGATATTTTGAAACTTTGGCACTAAGAATTTACCTAGCATCGATCCTGGGGCCACTAGGGATAAAAATCTTGCGCCATACGATAGATAAAAACACGTTCTAACGACTCCGTAAATTTCAACGTTCTGTCTTCATGCAAAATATGCTAAACGAATTTTTGAAAATGCCCTCAATGCAACAGGAAAAGTACCGTTTTTGGGGCCTCCTAGAATCGAACCCATGATCTTTACGGAAAAAATCGGCGGCTCTGTGAGGCTATTCCTCCTGCCTCAGAATTAGTATCCTATATGTATATACATATATATATCCAGAGAAGCGTCTATATAAAGAGATATATCCGGAGAAGCGTCTATACAAAGAGATATATCCGGAGAAGCGTCTATACAAAGAGATATACCCTTCGAATCTTCAGTGGTGTTTATGTTGCATACATGCGGAAGCCATTCTCTCGCATGCTTTCGTTTATTGTTGGCTCTGTTCTCAATGGGGGTGGTTTGAACCCCCAAGAGAAAAACTATTTTCATGATATAACATTTCCATTGGGTTAACTCAGATACACCAGCTCTCCCACCTTTACTGTAGTCCCATTACGAGGATGACAATAAAAATTATTACGATCACAATAGCTGTACGCTGTAACTTCTTCCAGTAACCCGGAAGGAGCGAATAAAGCATCTTATACGCAGAAGACTCACCTTATAAGAAACTAAAAATTTTCCACATAGATGAAGTAACGCATTGGCGTTTTCAAAGCCTGGATGTGAATATTTTAAAAAACATCAGCGGGAGTCATCTGACGAGATGCATCGAGGGGTTCATTATGCGGCTGTAAATTAATGCTGGTTTGATTGCTTTCAAAGCACTCTGGAAAATGTGCGGCCTCCGAGAAAAGCATGGGTCAAGGAATTTGCGGGGAGATTTCTTGACAAGGTTTTAAATTATGGAACGTAAGGCGAGAAAGCTTCATACGCGATATGACTGGTAACTTGGTCAACATTTTTCGGGCGAAGATAAATAAAAAGTTTACTTTTCTCTCCTGGCGTTAATTTTGTGATATTTCATTCGTATTAAAACCCAGGGGTCATAAAATACCACATCACGTAACGTCATTGGATTTAAATGTAAAATATTTTTAATGCGTATACCTCCTATGTGATTCTCGGAAAAAGAAGATGATAATTACGAAGCATAAATAATAAACAAATTTATATGATTACGGTGAAATACGAGGGTGCAGTCTCGTTTAGACTTGCTTTCTGTAAATTCGCCATTCTTGCGATTAAATGAACGATAACGCTTTGTTAAGAACATCATGTTATTTTGGCACTCTTAAATCAAATTTACTTCCATTCAAATTAAGAGAGACTTACATGCGGAAAAATATAAATCAATATATATTTCTAAGATGTTTCATTAATCAACGGCCATGGATCATCTTGACCGTATGGTCATACGAGATAAAGTATATGTGCCAAAATTAACATTTTCTATTTCAATTGATACCTAAAATATTTCTAGTACACATAATCTCAGACAAAATCCATGTTTGTTTATTTTGCAATGTACTGAACTTACTATAAAAAATTCATTTTACTTCATCGTTCTTCATCGTTCAAAATTCTTCCATCGATTAAGATATCTTTCTTAAGTATATCACTACTAATTAGTTTCATTTTAACTGAATTTAGAGTGATTAAAATTCACTCAACCTCAGATATGTGTATAGTTATCTTATAAATTGACTCATAAAACAATTTCGAGACGTAAAAATTTTAAAGTTCGGGAAAGGACACCATTCCTTTCTATTATCGATGGGGGAATCACTTGTGCGAAATTTAATTAAAAAGTTATTCACATGCACACGCTCTTCCAATTTATAGGGCATGCCTTGCGAAATAAACTGATCTTTCCTGCGATCTTGAGCTATGCGTCTTATTATAGTCAAAATTTTGCTTGTTTAAAATATCTAATCTAGAACATATTCATGCGAAAACAATGTCATTTTATCCTCAAAGTCATTCCTATCAAAGTTTTATTTCTCCTTAAAGAGGGAATTCTTATATTACGCTGGATCCTACAAATAACTCGCTCTTTTAAGCCTTCTTTACAGATATTTCCAAGCTCCTTAGACACCACTCATCTCTCTTTTTGAGTATAATTGCAATTATTCATCGAAAACGGTCGTATCAGATCATTAATGTATTAGCCTTTGTCCTATTTTGCAGGAATTAGAGAAAGAGGTCCTAATCACTTCCTAAAGCCCCAATTATAATAATGAGTTTTGCGAAATCGTCATTATAGTTGATGATGCTTGCCACTTAAAAATATATTTCCATTTCATTTCCTGAGATTCGCCTCAGTTTCCTCATCATTCTTACAGGAGATGTTACGAGGACCTCATAATTCTCTTACGAAGATCTTCATATAAATCCCTCAAGCTTATTCGCATCTGGGAAGTTGTTAATAATTTGGCGATTTCACCCTTAAAAATTGGCCATTCCACTTACTTTCAGATCTTTAAGCCTTGTTTCCCCTACTCTTAATTCCTTTTCTTCCCCGTTTTATTCAGGGAGAAAGTCTCCTGGGGTTTATTTTTCCCTTCATTTGATTCAATTTTCGCGAGTATTTTTTCCTTAACTTGTATCCCCGCTCGCCTTGAACGTCCCGAAATTCCGGCATTCCTGTCATTCCTGCGTTTACCACCTTCATTCCTCTCTCGAAGCGATCTTTTCTTTAATCCTTCCGCTGTCCCTCTCTTTCTCTCCGTAACTGTGCTATTTATCCTTCTCTTTGTGATCCTTTCCTGAAAGCCCCGCTTCACCCATTGCGCGGGAGAAGGTAGGGATGCCTACGCAAAAGGCGCTTCCGCTGTAATCTTACCCATCTGTTCCTTAATCTGGGGGCGATTAGCCGCCGACTTACGGACAGATTCATAACGTGTTCAAACAGGAGCCATCGGCGCGGGATCATCCGACATTAGGATCCATTAAATTCGAAGAAAATCAGTCGCTAACCGCGGCGAAAGGTTGCGCCGCTTTTAAATGGAGGATTTCGGGGACGGATCGATGTTTTAAACGCCGGCTACCCTTTGCGCGACTTCAATCCGATGAATCTTATTTTCCACCTGATCGGATTAGGGATGAGATCTCTCACTCTCCATTGGCGTTTCAAGAGATATAATCCGGATTTCGCGACGTATTCGCGCTGTCTTATTTTATTTATACTCAAATACTTTCCATTCCTCTTCTCTCATCGGAGCAGATGAACTGGAGTTGAAATATTTGCGAATCATTAGTGAAATATTTACGAATAGGAAGTTTTGTTTGTCGTGAATAGAAAAGTGGCATGGTGCACGAGTATTAAATGCTGTACGTGATGTATTTTGCTAATGCAAATACGGAAAAGGTCGCACTTTTTCTGATAGGAAGCCGCGCACGGCCGCGTGAGCCGAAGATTCGATGCGTGCCTTAGGTGACAAACACATAGCACGTGAGGAAATTATTAGTACGATAGCTGTACTTCATCTTTTAACTCTAACCCTTCGCAATAGGTAACTTCTTACTTCGTTGATTTACTATTATTCTTAATCCAAAACTTAATATGTTACGTAATAAACACCGTGGATACATTGCAGTCGCTTCATAAACAACTTGTTCGTATCTGCTCATAAAATCGGAAGAATTAGTAGACACAACAACGAAAAGGTATTTGCCAACAACAAACGCATGATAAAACTACTTGACATACTGACTCAAAAATAATGTGCAGAACATCTCCTAGCGTTACTTGACAGTGGCTTGGTCTGTTTACGCGCGATTCTAATTTCGGAAACATTTTTGGTAGCACCTCGTTGTGGAAATGCTTTTTTTAACTTAACAGCTGAGGTAATTCCGAATATATGAGGTCCCACCGGGAATCGACCCCGGGACCGCTCTCACCAAAAGCGATCGCGCAACCCACTTGGCAATCAGGGAACCCCAATGGGTTCATTTTACGTCTCAGTTGTAAGGCGTCTTTTATGTTAATTAGCAATGGTTTTCCTTCACCAAAGGTCTCGTCAAAGATACAATAAAGCATCTTCTTACTTAAAGCTTGGACTTCGTTTAAAATACCCAACCTCTCGATTTTTTCAGGCATTTCGAATTTCCCGAATCGATAATTTTGAAGTAAATTGGAGAGAGAAATTAACGCCAAGGTAGGAAAAGCAAGCAATTAAATTGTTAAACACTTTTCGTTTAATTTTTCCGTTATTAAATTTTCGTGATAGTTGTCATCTTTTATGCGACGCAATTCCACGGCTTTTAATTAAATCTTTGGAAGATTTAAATATGTTTTGGATGTTAATGGATCAGTAAAAGGTTACTGCCGTAAATTTTCTGCCGTTTTGCTGCAGATGAAATCTTGTCTTTAATACATTATTTCCCCGAAGCGGAGTGAAGCTTAAGCAGTGCATGACGGTGGAAGAAGCGATTATTGGAATTTTATCGTCGTAGTAAAAGTTGACATAAAGTTTATGCGGCTAGATTTCTGATCATAGCTTCCCTCGATATGATTTAAATTGCGATCCAACCGATGAGACTTTTTAAGAAAGGGATTGATGAATGCACGATCTCCGCTTGCGAAAAGAGGAGAATGAGTTTAAAGCAAACACTCTAAGGAAAGACTTAAGTTTCCTTATGAGGCGCTCTTCTTACTGAAAAGTTTTCCTAAAATTTAAATCACTGAGGATAGCAGTTTTCGATTAATAACAACCGGACCATTCTTAGTATAACTTGTGCTGCAAAGCAGGCCTATTGAGTCTAGGGATTACATTTTCTATGCGAAGTTTTCGAAAATTAATTAAGCCTCGGATTAAATAATGTAATGTTTGATTTAAGTAGATCATAATGGTCGAAACTTGGGCATCGATAAAAATTTGATGAATAGGGGAGGTTCTATGTGAGCGATGAAATGGCGAGAAGAAAAAATAAGCCAAAACAGATGTAGATGATACCATCCAAAATCATTCTTTATTAAAAATTTAACTTTCTGGGCCTGAAAAAAGTTTTGGAATCAACATTCAGCTCAAAAATAATTCAACTCTCTGCAATGGATATTTCCAATTATCTTTATAAGCTCCCTCATCATTAATCTTTTAATGAATGTTTTAATTGAAAATGTACATCAAGAGTTGATATATAAATTAAATTGAAATGTTGTGGATCATGTTCAACTTACGGAAGTTTATGTTGTGTTGTACGTAAAAATACTCTTTCATTGCTCAATAATTTGAATGTCACCAGATAGAGAGAAAATTGATGATGATAAACTTGCCTTATTCAGACTTGGAATCTTCTCTTATAAAGTGATGCGTAATAAAGGAAGAGAATAAGGCCATTAAAACGCAACGTTCAAAGGGGGAATTTATTAAATAATTGGTGTAAGTGGGTTGAAGTTACATAAGATATGAACATTTAGGATGAAAGATATTTTGATGAAGCGTTATTGCACCACTCATGAGACAAGATTGTCAAAGGAATTCCTTTCCCGATGGCTCTCCTTCAGAGGCAGGCCAATCGTCTATTTGATATCGCCTTAATTAGAAATCCAATTATGGGTTCTCAAATCCGAAGAACTCCTAGGCTCAGTACTATAATGTATACTTAAAATGGGCTTTAACTGAAGTTCACTTTATGGCCCCATATCATAGTATTTTGTCAGAGTTAAAATGAAGATTATAGTTAATCTCATATATATGTATGATGGATTACCATGGAGATTAATTCTCTTTAATTCTAATTTTAACTTTAGGCCCTAAAGTGAGCATCAACTAAAGTTCATTTTAAGTATACATCAACGGGCGTTATTCCAAATATAAATATATGATTTCCAAGAAGAAAGTCTTAAATTATTCTGTATTGAAAATAATGGGCATATCACAAATCGTAAATCGTAGAAAAATCAAGCAATTAAAGCTTTGCTTGGTGGAATTGCATTCATTGTATATCAAATATTTTTATTTTACGAAAGTAAGTAAATTTGGTAAGGACGATTGCATTAAATAGCTGTGAGTTTTGATTCCAAAGCGTGAGATTTGAATTTCTGCGTGAGCATTTCCGAAAATATTCCTCTTATCATGAATAAAACAGCTTAGAAAGAAAAAAATATATAATTAACTACCATCAATCCATTCAAACTCATCGATGAATCTCACATGACTGTGTATTTTTTTTATAGCGCTGGGGTCGGCAATAATTGGCTCGTATGCCAAACGTGGCATCCGATGGCTTGTTTCTGGCACGCGAAACGAATTTATTTTCAATTTTTAGTGTAAAAACTTGACATTTATTATCTAGGCGGTTTTAAATTATTTAAATACTCACTTTAAAATGGAATACCAGCATATCAAATACCGCTCTTAAAACATTTTGGTTGGCTCGTGAAAAATTTTGTGTCGGAGATTTTGGCAATTTCAAAAAGATTGCCCACCCCTGTTATAGGCTGTTTTAGCGAGCTCATTTTTCTTGACCTATAAGTTACTTATGAGTTTGACAAAGCCTATGAAATTGGTTAATCGTCTCATCAATCATTTCACCTCTTATTGATTAGGTGACTCATCTCTCTATCTATACATCTCTATGAAATATTTACCCCCCTTCCACGATCATCCCAGCGTTACTTTTTAAGTTTGCTTTTTTATAAAAGTAAAGTATTTGTAAGTAAAACAATAGATGAACGTTTACGGAAAAGTATAGAGTGATGAAATTATGCTTTATATCTCTAGGAATAAATCAAGACCTAGCATCTTGATGTACGAAGTATGATTTCTTCAATCTTAAATTGGGAGTCTCATTATGGAGTCTTCTGATCGTAAATTTATTGAATTCCCATAAACGAATCTTGTACGTAACACACAGCCCGCCTACATATAGCTAGGTGCCGTGAACGGGCAATTAACGTTCCTCGGAAAGTAATCGCTGAATTAATGATGAGGTGAATTTAGCCCAGCTCAATAATAAAGGATCCAATTTAAATTAATGGCATTATAATGAGCATGTGCATTTTCATTGAAACTGATCTTCTTGCGTGAACGTTTAATCTTTGAAAGGAAGGAGAACACCCAGTGGAAGTCTATACTGGATTTTCACATTTATAGAGAAGTAACAATATGGTACATCGATTTACATGATTACTCTTAAATCTCTGGGAAACTGGAGACTGGGAAACGAAATAAACATGAAACGATGCTCTTGAATACAATAAATAAATTCTCAGGTTAAAGGTATTGCAACATAGTAAAACTTTACGTTACCTTTGTATTTTCCGACTCTAAATCAATTTTATTACATTGTCATTTCTTATTGACATAATGCATTATATCATAATAACGACAATAACATCACATATAATAACAGCAATAGCATTATATAAATTTATGAGTAGTGCGCTCTTTATAGAGAAGGCAAACATTCTTTTGCATTAAAACGCGAAAGATTTGTAAATATCGGAAATACTATAGTAATGACTGATGCATCAATGGGGTTTTAATTTACGAGGTGCGTTAAAGTTCTAAGACACCCAAATGTGTCTTCAAAAAAGAGCTTAAAATAGAACCCTAGAGAGTTGAAACTTTTGATACTTCTCGGCATAACCTACGTTAAAACATAACACATATTTTTTACAATGCCGCCGCCATGATTCCATGGCTGCTGAAAACACTTCTTTAGATATTTGTTTTGTCTACTGGGAAATTTAGGAGGATACAAATTTAAATTTCTTTATTCACGTAATGAATAAACGGCTGCCATCTATGTTACAAATTCATAAATAGAATTCAGATGAAAATCTTTAGGCCTCATCATTTTGCATACTCTTAATGCTGACAAAAGATTGGGGACTTCAGAACTCGAACATAACATATCAGAAATGTTGGGAAACGTTTTCTGAAAATTGATCAACCATATGAATGTGGAAACGAAATTTGCTCTTGTATTTATTAATGCATAACTTTCTCTCCTCTCTCCATTTCCTTGTCACCTTTATACCTCTCATCCTGTCCGGCTACTTTATTTCATGAATTCACTTCCGCGTGCACCAATCCAATTTTGTGGAATTTGTACAGTTTTCGTTCCGCTGTTTCCATATGCGGTATTTACGAGTTAGTCCAGAATATGTTTTTCTTGGCATTAAGTGACCTCGATTTATTTGCAGTGGGACTTAGATTCTTGAAATTGGCATAGACTTTTAGAGATGAGTCCTTTTTTCCTGTCGACATCCCGAGTCAATCTATCTTCCGGAAGCATCTCTAATAGCTGAAAAAGCACACGGAAAACCCCCAAACGAAACGATCGATCAACCTTATCCTTGACGTTGATGCGATTGGACGTTTAGTTGCGTACACCATCTGCGTGTTTTCGTACGCCCATCAACTCGTGTTTTTTTAAGCAACTCTTAATTATGAACTCTCTCTCTTTCTTTCTCCCACGCTCCGTTCTTTATCTCTTTAAAACCTGACTGTTTCCATTTCTGCGAATTGGAGGCAATTGAGCACAATTGGGAAGCACTTGTTATATTGACTGTCGGTAGCTGCGTTAGGTCTGAAGGACCACTTCTGCCCCTTGTATTGATCGATGAGTCGTAACGGGAAGAGATCGAAAGGGTTCACTCATTTATCCGTTACATAGACATATCATGGGAAGAAAAACCGTTAAGTGTTGTGTAGCGGCGCTATTACAGGGGTAAACTAGCGAATTAAAAATTTTTTCTCGCATTGATGTCCTAATTAATTTCATAATCAGGTATTCGAGGGATTTATGGGCTTGATAAAAAACTACAACGGAAAAAAACTGCAAGGTAGCAAAAAAAAGGTCAAGCGTATCAACTACACGTTCGCACGTCTTATGCAAGCACTTTAGGTCGATTTCTATTTATTTATTTTCATCTTCACTGCAATTTGGCCTTTTAGCCAGGTGGCAGTGCTGGAGGGGAGCATAACATATTAAGCATAGGATTGCCTGGCATTTGCCCAAGGACGGTAGGGAAACCCCTCCAAAAACCTCCCGTAGGCAATACATTACATAAGACACATACAGTACATACATAAGACACATAAAATTAAGTACATACACAGTTAAGATATATACATTTAGATTTAGCTTATCATAGAAGCTTAAACTTAGATAATGACATGGAAAAAATTATAATAACACAATACAAGGATAATATTGTTAGTGAATAAGCTAGCTTACATGGTAGATAGTCCATATAGTCATGTACAAAATATTAAGTTATAATTCAAGATGGCTAATTCTACACACTATAATGTTACATAAAATTAAATTACAGCTTTAAACTATGGAAGATTAATGATTAAAAATAGATTTAAGCTTATTTTTAAAAATTTTTACATTTTTCGGCATTGGAATGAGAACTTCTCCAGCTAAAGCGTTCCATTTTCTAATACCCCTATTAACGAATGAGTATTTCGCGATATCTGTTTTCTGTTCGCGTTCTTTGATTTTTAATTCATGATTACCTCGTCCTGTATAGCTAGGGAGTCTCCTATGTTTAAATAAACAGCAAGATCGACAGATAATTGAACATTTGAGCTTAACATTTTCACAGTTATAGAAAGCACATTTGAAGGAATGCGTACATGTTCTCGCATTTACGCTGGCTAAGGCAGCTAATAATTAATCTTAGACGGCCTCCAAATTTGACAAAGGTCAATCGGAAGTGAATTACGAATGAATTGAACCTCGCGACCGGATTGTGCGTTAGGCAGGAGATATCCGATGAGCTGGGAGGAATCACCATCGCCGAGGTTTCACCCCTAAAATGTTTTCTTAGATGTTTAGGAGAGATTATCCACTATGCAACTCCTGTTATTTGAATGGATAGTACTTGTAACTGAATGAATCTTCTTGGAAGTAGTAGGAATTTAAAGTATATTTTGTAAAATAAATTCTACTTTCTAGAACACATCCACACAAACATAAATAAATATTGGGGGGAGACATATTTTTTCGACGACATTCTATCATAACAGAACTCTTTTGCAGTTTCACTTGCAGCTAATGGAATAATTTTAAATTGCAGTGTTATTAAAAATGTACACATAAAAAGCAAAGAGAAACCCTACATGGGCTGGAGTAGCATAAGGTTAAATGATGTTGACGATATAGTTCTGTAAAATTAATATCTGCTTAAAGGGTCCTTTATCGACATAAATCAAGAAAAATATATTTTTAAATTTTTACTCAGGATAATTTTTATAGAAAGTAAATTTGAGCACATGTGCCTAACATCGACGGTTCAAAGTTGATAAAAATTAAGAACAAGCTATCAGTGATCTGAAAGTTGATTCCGTCTTAATTACTCACGAATTTACATCATAAAAAATCTGCAAAAGAAAAGACAGAAGAATGTCATAGGTTGACATCTTTTTAAGGTTCTGCGTGATTTTATACCTCTGTACTGTACATTTCACCGAAATACACTGCCGTTTACAAGCTCGAAATATTCTTCGGTTCTATGACTGTCCAGTTATCAATTAAAAATTTCAACATAAAAGTTACGAATAAAATCTTCTTTTTGGTAGGTTCATTTTCCCTAAGATTTCTTACTGATAAATGCTTTTTTTATTATTTCTTGATAACTCATCCCAACCTTTATAACACCCAACAACTTTTGCCTTTGCCTTCCCGCTGTCTCTTTTATTGCATTCAATTACTTTCCTTTGCATTGCCTCTCACTTAATATTTGACGCATCCACTTCCTTTAACGCCTATTTTTTTACCTCAATCAGTAATAAAACCACTTTCCAGCCCTTCCTCATTTGTTTCCCTATCAACCCAGCTTAATTTTTTCATACTATCCCAGCGATACCTTATGCTCGACCATCAAGAGTTTAAATTCCAAGTAGCCAATAAATAACACTTTATTAAAAGTCAAAATTTTTCAAAATTGACCTAGTAGTTTAATTTTTTCTTCTATAGATTCGGCGAAGATATAATCATTAGATGCTAGAAACATTTTTCCATCGAGTTTATTAGTCTGAAGGCCCTTGACGACCAGCGCTGAAGTCCTAAATAGTGCTCCAGTTTGTTTTTACGATTCTAACGAGGGCAGTGTTAAAGAAAAGATATTGAAGCAATGAAAGAGTGATTAGTCCTTAAGCGCTATAGCCGAATGCATCCACACATTTGGACATGAAGTGGACTCCAAAGTAATCTATAAAATGCTTTCTCTGTATTCTCTGGTAACGATCGGGATGGAAATTGCAATGGAGTTAATTATTCTGCGAGCGAATGAGAATCGCGTAAAGTTTTTTTTTCCAATCAGCGGAGCTACAAAGCACAAAGTTCGGTACTCTTCAGATAAAATTCGTAATCGCAATCGAACACAGCAAATTAAAGCTATCCCTGTTTATCCATTGAATATAATTGCGGCCGATGTAGCAATGGAAGATTTATTTAACATCGAATTCCAGCTCTGACTCGTTTGAGTACAGGAAATATTGACGCATATTTCTCGAATTGAAATGCACGTTCACAAGATAGTAACTCGGGGAAAGCTTCTCTGTTTTTTAATTTTCCAAATATCTTTTATCGTCTGTAAGTTAATCAGCTCGAAGGCCAGTTTGAACGTCAAACCCCCTTAGCATCCAAAAGATTTGACGAAGGAAAGAGGTTTACTAAGCTATGTGAGGAGTGAGGTAATTCCCCTACTTTCCTCGTTGAGCTGAGAATATGTAGTTCCGTATGAGTAACATCATTGTAGAATTCAAGAAGGAGCGAGGTGGAATGCCATTTTTTAATACGCACATCTCAGCAAGTTTCATATTACCACAAACAAAGTATGTATGCAAGTATGAATAAAACCTAACAATCTTCTATATCCACTGCCAGAAATTAAATAAAAAATATCCCATTCATCATGATTGATGTTAGAAAAAATCTCCTTATATAACTGATTAAATGGGATAAGATGATTGATTTCAAGTCAACTTCTGATATTACGTTATGTTGCGATGCGCCGATTAAATCTGACATTCATTACAATGCAAGGTTTAACTAATTCACTATTGAGTTTCTTATAAATAGCTACCAGAAAGAAACAAATCTCCTTTGTCTGATTTACCTCCGCTTAAAAGGCCGATAATAAATTATTCATTAAAAAAATTGTCGACCACTGGAAAATGAGACACTTCAACCACCACTGAGATAAAAGGATGATGAGTTCATTAGAGAGATATAATCATGAACTTGATACTAAACAGGAAATCGTAATATCACTTTTCTATTTCGTTATGCTTTGTATCAATTTCTCATAATTCTTTGGATTTATAAACATGGATGTTTAGGAGTAGACTAATACGTAATGTCTCGGAACTTGATAAGGTTGTAAAAAAATAGTGCAAATAACTCCATCTTATTCGGAATGAATGTTAAACGTCATTCATAAATTATTTGTGGCAATACGTACGTTATATCTAATCCTCTATAGAATTGTTCCTGGCGCAAAAATTCATTGCACGTTAAGAACTTTCACATAGCGCCTGAGACCAAGGAATACACTGCGAACGTTCTTAGATATATTATCCTTAAGCTCCAAGTGTTAAAGAGAGGTTTCGCAGAAATCAGAAGCATTGTACAGTAAAATCCCGATCTGTCCTTCCCGCACTTTTCATTTCCCGGGTCTACTGTTCGTTTTCCATAGCTACATTCCATAAGCAGCATCGTTTAATAATACCGAATTCGTTGTTTACTGTTCGATCGTTTTCCCGCATCGATCTTTTAGATTTTTGGGCCCCAACTAGAAATTCTCCAGCCCATCCTTTCCAAATTTATCTTACTGAAGGAGGTCCAATTAGGGTCGCGGTAACCATATTTTTGGAGAACGTCATGGGTTACTTCCCCATCCTCTACATAAGGGTTTTTCATTTCTTTTTTGAAGAAGTCATTATTTTAGGGTGACACTATATGTTATTTCCGTTCCTTCTGTTTTAATGGTAAGTAATTTTCGTCCAGCCGACACCAACAAGTTGCAAAGCATTTCGGTTCCAGGAAATGAGGCTGTTAGAAATACGTGACAACATTCTTCGTTGAATGTCAGGCACAGCTTTGAAAGGAAACGTTTCGGAGACGTTAGGTTCTTTTGAGCCTTGCTTTGCACTTTCATGCACCAGGATCTTTCACCTTGTTTGGACTGTTTCTTGGAGCTCAGACAAGATTAAATAAATCATCTTCAAGGCAAAATTGTAAAGAAATCTTTTATTATTTCTTGCTAAATATATTTTGGGTTATTTTAATGCTATGCGCTTCATATACTCTCGTTATGTTTTTGATATAATAATTCGATCCTTTCAAAAATTCTCGACGTTTATTTCAGAGGTCGATAATGTCAATCGCCAGACAAGTAATTATTTACCGAGTATGTATTGAGATCGGTTATGTATTATCAGTTTGTTTTCTTTAAGTTCGCCGGAAAGCAATTCACCACAGTTGCGCTGGAACTGCATACTTTTTGAGAATTCCATCTTGAACGTTATGCGGGATTTGAAGCAAAAGCATCAAAATATTACGTGCTTTTCGGTGGATTTTTCCGTTCGGCGTCTGGTTAGCTCATATTTTTAGTATTATCATAGGCATAGGGCTTGTCCATTTCGATTGCAAGATAATTTTTTTCGCGTTTGACAAATTTTTACCAGGGAGAATTTTTCAAAAGCAAAAAACGTGTTTTAAATGACAAAAACAGTCATAAGAGAATGGTAGAATTTTTAACGTTACATATCCACGGCATTGAGATAAGTGCATGATTTTAAGAGACTTTCACTAAATTGATTATCATTATTTTACAGATATCCTATATTGATTACAGCTAGCGGCTCATGTACTTCTTGCAGATGAATGCGTGCGAAGATAAATTCTCAGATCTCGCGTTCTTCAAATAACAAACTGGGTTAATCCTACTCCCGTATTCAACAACCTTGTATACTGAAGTAATTTCACCTCTTGGCAATCTCTTGGAAAGAAGACAAATTATGGTAGCATCTCCCAAATGTAATATAAATATAGCTTCTATCAATTTAGGTCACCAGCATCAGCACACAATTTTGTTGACTAGTACGGAAAGAAAGAATAAATGCGTTGTACGCAGCAGTAGGTCGCGGTAACTAAGCGCGACAACTATGTATCTCAAATATAATCTCGCTCGGACGCGCGCTGTTCCCTGCGCACCTACACACCGTCAGATTTTCTCATTTTTAATCGTTGACTCCATTACCTTCTTGTCCCTTTCTCTTCCTTATTTACAGTGTGCTAAATTATCCTTGCGCCTCTTCAGAAGCCATTCGGTGAATTTCCTCCCCTCCACTCCGCATTCCGAATACCACTTCCTACGCTTTATCTTCCTCCCACGCCTTTCTCTTCTCCGAAACCGCTCATTTAATTTTTCCATCGCCATGCCTCGTTTCCTGCCCTCTTTCCTTTCCTACTGACGCATTCCGCTCGAGGACGAGACTTAGCAGTACCCCTTCCGCCCACCGCAGGGTCGCCGCCATAGACGTTGAGGCACGCTGCGTGGTTTCGCTGAGGGACCAAGCGTGTATCTTTGATGGACAGGGACGGTCGACTTCTTTCAACTTCCAGGCTTATTTGCTCTCTTTCGGAACCAGGAATTGGAAAACTTGGGAAATAAACTAGTTTACGCAGGTGGTTTGAGCTTGATTTTTTGCGCGCGATCCTTCCGAGACCAGAGCCGGGATTATGGGGGAAAATATTGAGTTTTCCTTGGAGTTTGATTATTATAATTGTTTCGCTGTCTCTTTGACATAAAAATCGAGAAATCTCACTTTTAAATACACTATTAAAGTATAGTTACAATTCTAATACAGTCTCTTCAGCATCGATACATTACTGATACAATAAAAAGAGCATAGATTCGAAACAACTGCTGTGGAGTATGTAGTACAGTATTATTATTATAATTGTTTCGCTGTCTCTTTGACATAAAAATCGAGAAATCTCACTTTTAAATACACTATTAAAGTATAGTTACAATTCTAATACAGTCTCTTCAGCATCGATACATTACTGATACAATAAAAAGAGCATAGATTCGAAACAACTGCTGTGGAGTATGTAGTACAGTATTATTATTATTGCTTTATAATATATAATGACAATACTCGAGAAAGATATGCACAAATAATTTAATAACTTCCAAAGAACACACGTTATATATAACATTTATGCCAAAATAAATATAAATAATTATACCCTAAATACACAGCAAAAAAAACGATTTTCAGAATATGGTTAAGGGTAAATACAGGACCCATGATTTGATTTCCAGGTTTTCCCTACGTGTCCCTCCCCGTCCGACAACTAAAAAATAGATTAAAGTCTTTATTTCATTGTTCTACACCTCGACTTTCCATCACTAAACGATCCTTCATCTACCGCTTGCCACATCCCTACAACAGTATATTATCTCTTTCTCCTTCATTAGGTTCTT
>KZ308210.1:894684-954774 GCA_000376725.2 Ladona fulva | reverse complement strand
CACCCATCGGAGCGATCACACTCCCAGAGATCCACGAGCGTAGTTCCCGGATCGTCCTCTCGAGCTCACAGATCCGCGCCTTGAGAAGGTCGGTGTCTGAGTCACCCGCGAGGCGTCCTAAGGCAGACCGATAAGAAGCCATCCTACTGCTAATGACTTTAAGATTTGCGAGCTAAATGAAAACGAAAGAAAAGAAAAGAAAAATATGCTGGTAAACAACCTACCACCCGCTGCTTTTTACCTGCGACGTGAAAGTTTCCTTGCGTTGAAGCTTAGTGAAGGGGGAAAAAAGCAAGTGCTTTGGGAGTTGAGATTTAAAACTAGGGAATAGAGAATATATTGGAAGGAACTAGAGTGAACAGAAAAAGAACGACTTTTATATACCGTTAGAGATAAACAAGGATGTATAAGTAACGAATAGAGTAAGAAAGCAATATGGAGGATTAAGTATTAAAACGGCTAAGTGGGAGTTAGTTTCAAATAACTATTTGAAGAAAGAAGGGCAAAGTAGGAGTAAAAGCAAAACAGAAAGTTAAACCTGTGGAGGAAGCACTTCACGTCACACACACACACAAAAATACAGTTGATCCTGAAAAATTTACCACTGGAGAACAATTGAAAATAAAATTATAATGAATAAAAGAATTTATGAAAAATTTAGCCTAGGCTCTACTCAGCACTTCTCCTCGAATAAACTGCTGCACAGGTAGTCGGGGCAGTGGGAAGAATTTCGCCGGCTATCGATGGGTGGTTGGCCGAGGGTCAGACACTCAAGGAGTCGCTAATGATGTTCAGGAGAACACGTCCTTTCACCACGAAGGGCAAGCTAAGACTGATGATTAAAGTAATTTGATTGACATGCATGTACTGTTTCCCAATAAACAGTTACTCTCTAACCTCCACTTGGTCTGCGATATGGAAAGTAGGTACATGCTGTTCTTCCTACTTATATTTCCCGTAACGATCGCATTTATTTCAGAGAGAGGAGTTTTTGAAACGCTTGGTACTGTGGGCTATTTCCTTGATTTTTCTATCTGATACTTCAATGTAGAAAGAAGAGAAAAACTCAGAAAATCTCCCCCATAAAGTGCACTGATTAGCAATTGACCTTCTCAGTTTGAGAAATCAACAATTATCTGAAGTGTTATGCGTGTCGCAATACAATTTAGGGAGGTCGATAATTATTACATAAAACTCAGCGATGTGGATACCTTTATTCATGACTTCCGGAATATTTCCCTCAAAATGAGCAAAAATTTGGAGAGATTATGTATTTTAAATTCACACAAAGGCTACATCATTTTTATTAAATTTAGATTCTTCAATTTGAACACGATTATGGATTCAAATTTCCTCCTATTTCAAATTAATTTTTGTTAAGGAAAGAGAGAGGACGGGGAAGTTGTACCCGTGTGTTTGAAGATCGTATTTTAGCGCCCGAATTAATTTTCTGCCTTGGGAAGGGAACACATTTTTACACATGCAAAATAAATAAAACTGTGGTGAAAGGAAAATTGAAGGCGTTCGATTGTGTGGGAAGCCCACCTCTGTCCCATCAAAGTTGGAATGTGGTATCGCTGTCGATCATCCACTCCTGAAAATCCTCGGGCCCGATAAATATAAAAATAAATTTGAATAAACAAGATTTTTGTTCCACTGTGGGCGTAAGATACTTGTACAAATTTAATGCAAGGAGAGCAGCGTTTTCTGCGTAAACTTGTCACTAAACTTTATTTCTGTATTCGTTCTTGAGTTCGCGCTTTCAACTCATATCAGCTACTTCCCTTTCTGCGCAGAAGTAGCAAAATTCTATTTATAAGATAGATTCTAAAATTCAAGATTATGTTTTCTTCTTTTTTGCGGATAGTTCTTCAATATAAAATCATTTATATTGTTGGATGTGATATTGAAATGAGATTTCTCTTTATTTTATCGCCAACTAAATGGAAAATATTAGAAATAAAAGACTATTACCCTAAATTNTTCCAAAGAACACACGTTATATATAACATTTATGCCAAAATAAATATAAATAATTATACCCTAAATACACAGCAAAAAAAACGATTTTCAGAATATGGTTAAGGGTAAATACAGGACCCATGATTTGATTTCCAGGTTTTCCCTACGTGTCCCTCCCCGTCCGACAACTAAAAAATAGATTAAAGTCTTTATTTCATTGTTCTACACCTCGACTTTCCATCACTAAACGATCCTTCATCTACCGCTTGCCACATCCCTACAACAGTATATTATCTCTTTCTCCTTCATTAGGTTCTTTTGGATGATTTTTCTCTCAAGTATGACTTATATTACCTGTAATTTTAATTTGAAATTGTAGTTGTATAACTTTTTTATTCTTTATCTCTATGTTTGTCTTTATATGAGTTTTATTTGCTTCTTTTATATTTGTACATTTTTTGGTACATGGATAATCGTTTACAATTTCATTTATCACCTCACTGTAAAGGCCTCGTGCTGTTTATGGGTTTCTTTTAAGTAAATAAATAAATACTTTGTGAATACGCACTTGTAGGAAACGGGAAAAATAAAATTCATTCTCAATAAAGGCATACTTTGAAATTGGAGCATTTAAAGTATGTACCAAGATGGGAGATAGGCTAATAACTAAGCACGGAAAGCCATGCGGCTTTAAACCTAAGGATAAACAGATGTGAAAAGTAGGGACATGACTGGGACCCAAAACCAGGTCTCCCACTTTCCGGGCAGATATTTTAACCTTCTCTCATCATTGTGATTTCCTTTGGGAGATCACCTCATAAGACCGCTTTGTAAGCCGGCTACTTCTACGAGGACTGCTGGTGATAGCCTGTACCACTATGTGGACACTATTCGCCCTCCTCACAAAGCATTCCCTAAACAGTGTGGAAGAGACGCGGCATGGTAGTTCAGTGGTTGGTATATCTGCCCTGAAGATGGGAGATCTAGGTTCGAGTTCCAGTCGAGTCGCTATTATTATATTAAAGTGTAATGCATTACATTAACAAAATTATCGGCGATTTCCCAAATACAAATCATATAAGTAGTAGTAGTATTGTTAAAAGTGCTTCGACAACTTAGGTCATTTCGCACGTTGGCCCCCACCGACAAATCAAATAAGTACTTCGTCGTAACATCGGCGTCGCAACCAGCGTTCGCCGCTAATACAAAGCAGGAGCGTATTACCCACATCAAAGCACAGCTTTACCTAACTGTCGGTTCGGCTATCACACAACCACTGTTCTTCGCCGTTCTAAACTCCCACGAAACAGGCAGAAACACCGAGTCGGCGGCCTAAATGTCGGTACTCCGTGAACTTACTGAGAACCCGAGATGATTTTCTTCATATCTGGCTTTTGTTTTAAGTTAGAAAATTAATACATAATTTTGCAAAACAATTCAGAGGTTCGTGGTTAACCCGAGGGGAAAGATAAGTATTCTGCGAGGGTACCTGACAAGGAAAGAATATTTTGCAGTCCTAGAGTTCCCAGGTAAAGTAAGCAGGTCAATACATTAGGATTTAAAAAGCTCCAAAAGTCCGTAGCTGTGCAAGAAAGACAACCGCTAGAGAATTCCAACCAGCGGGGGTCTCCGTGGCTGCACTTTGCAAAGTTATTATTCTCAACCCGTATTTTGCCAACTACATCGCCATCTTCGTTACCACGTTACTATCTCAGTTGCTATATTCTAATAAATTAACATTGCCGAGTTCCTTTTTTTCTTTAAAGATATGCAATTTAAGTTCCTTGATAACGGCGTTAAAAGAAATTTCAATGAAAAAATATCAGATACAGCATATTAACAATGAAAAGAGGGAAAATTTCGCCTTCATTGTGTTTTAGCTGGTTAACCCTCAACGAGGATTATTACAATTTATCGTTGCACATCAACTAAACGTTCCGATTGGAGTTTATTCCTGGCTTTGGATGACATTCAACAGTAAAGTGTGTTTACTTTGCCCCAGCCTCAACCGTTGCTCCAATTTTTCAACCTATTTCTCTTCGTTATCACCTCATAACGCATCTTTTGGTGTTTCATTATAATCGAATTTGCTCTCCTGACCTCGGAACTTATACATCTTCTTTTCCTTGCTATCTCTTGATAACAACAACTCATAACTCCAAATCCTTGACTCAATCCACATTCTTTCTGTCGCTCAATACCTGCAGTTAGTTTTATGGTATATCTTCTAAACATTTTTTTTTTCATTAAAGGTATGTGATTTCATCAGATGCCTGGATTACATTTCAAAGTTACCAGGTTATCAGATTATATTTCAATTTTCAAATTATTTTTAATCCTCATATCTATATTACCACGCGTCATCGTTTAAATCGAAAAGTAATTTATTACTACATAACCTGCAACTGAAATTTTTCACAGAAATTGTGTGGTAGTCGAGAATATAATAAAACATTATTCCAAAAGAAGTTCCAGAAAGGTTCTCCGTATCACATTACAGTGCTGATATGTTTTGACAATGAATTAACATAAATCGATTACTTTCAATAATTAAAACGCATAATTACACCCATTCAACGAGCATTTAAAAATTTCCTGATTTAAAAGTCCGATTATAAATCCATATATAATATTAAAATCCAACCTTTATTAACACAACGGTGATGATCATGGATGCTAATTAATTCAATTCGGTATTAGTAAGTTGTTAAATAATTAATCATTTATTTAGTGTCAAGTATCATTCCCGGTTAGCCACGTGGGCAACGCGTTCGACTTTGGTGAAAGCGGTCCCGGGTTCGATTCCCAGTGGGGGCCTACGTGCGAAATTACGTCAGTTGTCGAAGCACTTGTGACAATACTACTACTACTACTATCAAGGACTATGTCGATTTAAAAGGTCAAAATCAACGTTTGACCAAATTTCAATTATGAAAAGAGAATCATCTGACCATATACACATCCTTTCATTATTTATGTCCAAATAAATCTGAAAGTCTCATAATTTATGGCAGTCAATAAACCTTTTACTATGAGCATAAATCAGTTTCGATTAACCACTAGTAATAGCATTATCTGACAAACAACTCTAATCAATTTCCACTTCGCGATCGTAAAATGTGTGTATCAGCCTAAATAACATTATAAATTTAATTAATAACTGTTCAACCGAATTCATACTTCATTGGGAATTATTAGCGGAAAGCATGGATTTTTCGTATCAGATTGAACTGAAATTTAGCTTGTGTAAAATGATATATGGTACATCAACACCCCTCGGGTCTAAGTAGTGGATGTATCCACTTTGCGTAATCCTTGAATTTTCTGGGGGAATAAACATATTTAGTATAGATCATTCAATACGTAGCATCCCCTTTCCGCTGGGAGTAAACATATTTAGTATACATCATTTAAGTATCTATGTCTTAACTTTTACAACATTATTCGATTTATCAAGTCAGTAAGAGTTTCTCATTTCATATCAAATTTTTCCTAGGAGCGTATTTGGTACTCACATACCTGCCTCGGATAATATAATCTGTGGGACAGATTAATGGATTTTTGGTAAGCCTGGTTTACCTTTCTGATTTTACTTTCATCAATACATTAAGAAGTCCTACGCACATTATTCATCTTATTTTTCAGCTCTTTCGAGAATTGCCATAATTTCCGTGATATGATTCTTTTCATCCAGTAATAATTGATTTGGCACATTTCAGATAGTATGCACAATGGTACCACGACTTACAAAATTAATTACTTACATCTCGGAGATCGTAGCCCGAAATCTGTTTCCCGAATCCCAATTTTTATTTTTTTAAATTTTTTGTTCGTTTCTCGAAAACAAGTTCCTATCTAGAGTTCTTAATGGAGTAAGAAAACGTCCGTACGTCAAATAGTTCATATGTCTTTTGGTTCATGTGTCATTAAATTTGTACGTAGAACAGTTCGTTAGTCATATTTGGATATTCTTAATGTAAAGTAACCAATGCTTTGGGTACTTTTTGGGTAATTTTTCGGTCAAATTCCCTGAGTGGGTATCTGCAACGTGATATTTAGGGAAATCAATCTCTCGAAATGGAACATCTCGAGACTTAAACGCTTTTTGTTTTCATTTGCATATCTTGCAATTTTTTAATTGCAACAGTTACAGAAAGTTTCATGATTACAATAATCAAATTTCCCTGCTTTATTTATTTATTTCAGTATTCACATACAGCATACATGCCATTTTACTTTGACCTATATAACAAGACGCACACACACGACCATTCCCTAACCGGAAAAATCCGATTAGCCGGGATTCGAACCCGGCATCGTGGGGTAGGAGCGATAACGCGCTAACCACGACCGGCTTACTTTCTGTTCAGGGTTGAAACTTAAGGGTGTCAATTTTCTTTAAAAATATTATTATTTATTCTTTCGGCGAGGTTAGGCCAAAATGGCCCCTCTTCCTCCTAACCTCTGGGGATATTACATTGTATAACTACTAATATTATATTAGCAACTAAAATAATTTGCTAAAATTAACTTAAATCTATGTAAAAAAATCTCAAATTCAAACTTCAATACTTCAAACATGAGTTTGTGATGAGAAAATAAGGGATCTCTCTCAATTCAATGCGTTTCCATGAAAGTACATCTCTCTCGCTCTGATTTCTACTGTATCAACGAGACCCACAATTCAATTATCCTTTCTGTGCCGTTTCGAGGACGGCTTCAAATTCCATCGAAAAAAGGTTTCCTCCGAGTTATACTTTCAATTATAAATATTTTATTACATATAATTTTCAGCGGAAATTGTTCGATGCCATTTCCGGGTTACCGATTTAATAGAATTAGAATCACAGTAACACTTCGTTAGGAGGCACGGAATTTTAAATCTCGGCTGAATCAAATTTCAGTATTGACAACGCTTGGAGATGGGTCAAATATGTGTAGGTAATCAAAAATTAATTTCAAGTGAGAGAGGCTCGCGTGAAGCAACACACGATGATACTTTCTCATATTAACCATGATATGAGGTTGAAATTTCTTTTCAGAAGTAGCGCAAATATTTACCAATGCCAAATTTCTTGTTGTTGTGCCGTAATATTCACGAAATAGCAAAACATGGACGATATATCAAGCTATCGCATGATAAAGCCAGCATCCTTTGGCGTAGATAAACAAAAAGAAATACCACATGACTAAATCCATATTGCTGCGTAGAATTTTCAATTACGATTGATATGTGTATTTATATTGGTGGTGTATTGAATTCGAAAATTTTACGCTTCACACCATTCATCTATCCGTGCATTAATTAATTTTATCCGCTTCGATATTCTCCCGCATACAAGAAATTGAGTAAACATACAAATAATAATTTGAGAATTCGAATAAAAAATGTGAGCGTACATTTGTTTTAGAATTTGTACTTGGATTATTTTCTCTCATTTCACTAATTTCTATGATATTTAATTTTTTTCAAATATTTTTATTATTTATTTATTTCTTATTTTACGTGAGCAATATTTCCTTCACCCTGATATATTATCCCAGTTATATCATCATGTGTTCGTTTTAAGTTTGATATTGGCTATATTCCTATAATCAATGCTCAAAAATAGTTAATTTTCCTCGTAATGTTATTATGGAGAAGTTTTTTATTTGTAGAGTTAGCGCACTAACGTTTTTGAAAATTCCATTTTTAACTGATTGATTCTATCCAAAAATGAATTAATAATGCACGGAATACACAGATTAATATGGAGAAAATTGTAGTTATAATATGAATTGTTAGCCTGAATCTCTCCATAAATGATGAAGTACCATTAGTTGAGTTGTAATTAAATCTAATGATTAGAGTCGAATGTATAGACTCGCGGAATGCCGTTACGCAGGAAAATCCTTGAAAATTGACCTTTACTGAGTATTTTGACGTTCTTCAAAGAGGAAATTGTTTCCTAACTCGGTAAAATATTCAAAGGTCATGAATTATTTTTTCTCTATCAAGATAATATCGTACAAAGTGATGGCTCTTTCAGGCGTTAACCTTTACAAGATAGATTCCGGAGCTTACACTGAAATAAACCATCATATTTGCATATTTCTTAGTCAAAGAGTCTAATCTAAGACTAATTTATAGACCAATAAAAGAGAGATACTTAAGGTATTCCGAAAATCATAAAAACTCTCTGACCAATGAAGCCTGTAAGATGTTTCTCTTAACATCTACATCTACATAAGTACCCTGCAAGCCGCCTTCCGGCGTGTGGCAGGGGGTGTAAACACCAAGAGTAGAATTACTTTTTTAATTTATTATTATCGCGTATCGTTCGCGGAAAAAAAGAGTCTCTAAAACGACTTGTCCTCGCGTCTATTTCTCTTATTTTACGCTCACTGTCGGATCGGGCAAAGTAGCAGGGGGGTCGCATAATATCAATTACGTCATCCGAAAATGTATTTCCTCTGAATTTATCTAACAATCGCAGCCTAGCTTCTAATCTCCTTTCTTTCAAGGATTCCCAACCTGCGTCTGTGAGCATTTGCGTTACACTTGCTTCTCTATCGTAGCACTTTTTAACAAAACGTATCGCCTTACGCTGCACTTTCTCGAGTTCGCGAGAGTTCGTTTCATCCGCTGGGTCCCATATACTCGCCGCATATTCCAGATGGGGCCTAACTAACGTAAAATAGCATCGCTCTCTAACCTTTTCATCGCATCTACCTACAATACGCTTTATAAAACCGAGCTTTTTAGTTGCTTTACCGCATATTTTTCGAATGTGTGTGCTCCAGTTTAAGTTATTGGTTAGGGTGATTCCAAGATATTCTACTGAGTCGACTACATTTAAATTCGTTCCACTAATTTTGTACGGGCGGTTCTGACTCAATTGTTTCCTTTCGAAGAAATTTACTACAGAGCATTTATCTACATTAAGATCTAGCTGCCATTTTTCGCACCACATTTGTATATGAGCTAAGTCGTTTGAGAGTGAAGCACTATCTTCGTCACTTGATATTTCTCTATATATTACCGAATCATCCGCAAATATCCTCACATTGCTATCGATCTTGTCGCTTAGGTCATTGATATAAATGAGGAAGAGTAAAGGTCCGATTACGCTGCCTTGGGGTACGCCTGAAGTGACTCTGACTTTATTCGAACTAACGCCATCAAGTACCACTTGCTGTTCTCTCTCGTGTAGAAAATTCTTTATCCATTCAATTATTTCCTTGTTGATACCTGCTAATTTTAGTTTGTAAATTAATTTGTAGTGGGGGACCCTGTCGAAAGCTTTCTTGAAGTCAAGGAAAATAGCGTCCACTTGTTTTTTACTTTCGGCAGACTTTAAGATATCGTGGACGAATAGAGCTAGTTGGGTTTCGCATGATCGGTTCTTTCTAAATCCGTGTTGGTTCTTACTGAGGAAACGATTGCTATCTAAGAACTTCATAAGTGAGCTAACAACGACGTGCTCCATTACTTTTCCGGAGAGTGAAGTTAATGAGATAGGCCTATAATTTCCTGGGTTCTCCCTCAATCCACTTTTATAAACGGGCGTAACATTCGCTGACTTCCAATCTACTGGGACTCTACCTTCGCGCATGGACTTGGTAAATATAATTTTGAGATAAGGGGCGACGCTTTCTGCCATTTCTTTCAATACTCTAGCCGGAATACCCTCTGGACCTGGCGATTTGTTTGGCTTAATATTACGTAAGAGTTTTGCAATTCCATCTTCAGTAAAGCATATACTTTCCATTGACGAGAGCGTATTAATCTCCGGAAGGGTATCTCTGGAACTATCGCCCGTGAATACGCTTTGATAAAAGATATTTAATATATTCGCTTTCCTCTTCGCATCGCAAGTTACATTTCCGTCGCTATCTCTCAACGAGCTTACCGTTTGTATCTTTCCCTGTACATCTCTAACGTAGGACCAGAAACATTTGGGGTCCTCTTCTAAGCATTTCCCAAGAAATTTTTTCTTAAAATTGCTGAGGGCGTTACGCATAGCATGCTTGGTGTCGGATTTCGCTTTCTTATGTTTCTGTAGCAGTAATGCTTTTCTTGGACTCGAATCAGACTGGTTTATTCCCTCTATGGCCTTTAATTTCCCGTGCAGTGCTCTTTGTTTGCGAAGAGTCTTTCTAACCTCGCGATCATACCATCTAGGTTCGGAATCGTGATTAGAATATTTTGATGGTATATAAATGTCTATGTAATTGTGCATAATCTCGACGAAAATTTTCCAAGTTTCTTCGGTGGACATTTGTGATACGCGCGACTTAAATGAGTAGAAATCGGTATTTAATTTTTCGTTAAATTCCTCGAAGTTCGCTTTGGAAAAGAGATGGATTTTACGTTTTGGTTTTTTATGTTTGCTTAATTTGATGTCGATATCTATGAATACGCCTTTATGGTCGCCAAGACCCTCGTCATTCGAAATATTCTTGATACGCTCAGGGAAGTTAATTAGGAATAGATCGAGTATGTTCTCACCCCTAGTTGGAGATTTTACTGTTTGGCTTAATGCGTTTTTTTGAAGCATATTTAGTAACGTTCTACACGAATCGGAGTCCCGGGCCCTTTTCTTTATGCAATTATTTTCCCAGTCTATATCCGGAAGATTAAAATCACCCCCTATGATCGTTATACTTTGATTATTCTTACTAGTATAGAAATTTACTTCATCGCTAAGATCTCGCAAAACCTGTCGTGGGGAGTTTGGTGGACGGTAAAACGCGCATACGTTGATGTTAGGCTTATTTTTTTGACTTATGGTACACCAGACGCTTTCTATATCACTGTCCTTCGAGACCTGCGCTCTACTCTGGAGAGAAGATTTAACCGCAATAAAGACTCCACCTCCTGTTCTTTCTATACGATCCCGACGGTAGATCGTGAAATCTTTTGGAAATATTTCGTTGTCACTTATATCCTCGCTTAACCAGCTTTCTGTACCTATGATGATATCGGTGTTGTGGCAACGAATAAGATGTTCTAAGTCGGATACTTTATTTTTAACGCTTCTACAATTAACTATCGCAATTGTTATTTTACTTTCGCTTGCAGTTATAATTGGGTTTATTGGTAAAGTTCGCTTATCTTTTATCACGCTTATCCGCGGTTTCACCGTTACTCGCTCGTTAACGAATATTTCGTTCCCAAAAAACCCACTGTCTGACCTACTCATTTTCCTAAAAAATATCTGCAGTGCTCAAAAATCCTACGAGCCACCCGTCTCGAAGCCGAAGCAGTGTAATGGACCCCAGAACGGTTAAGGGGAACATGGCACGATCTGAGTGTCGGCCGCAAGTCAACGAAGTCTGCTCCCATGTCCCTGCAGAACTCCCACAGCCTCGCGTTTAGGGACTCTATTTTCCACCAAACACGAGGGCCGCAGTCGATCCGCGGTACAATGCTGCAAATGGACAGCTTCATCCCGATGCCAGACGACTCCCGAACCCGCGCAACCTCAGAGTTTAAGTCCTTAAAAGAACTTAAAATCTCCTCGGCCGTACGAGAGCAGGCGTCGTTGACACCGACATGGGCTACCACCCGCAGACTAGAGCAGCTCGTGCCCGCGACCGCCGCACGGACCGCACCCGTGACTTGGGCCACTTGCCCTGAGGGAACACACCAAGATGTGACCCTCACGTCACCTCCCTCCCGTTCCGCCCTTCTCCGCAAAGGGGCCGATACCCGCTTGACGTTCGAGCTTCCTATTAATATAATACCCTTCCCTCCCCGGCTTCCTTCGGGCGCGGCTACTTCGGAGGGTGGAGGCACGGGTCTAGTATCTTCAGCACTTTGCAGTGCAGAGAACCTATTGCAGGTAGGGATAGGTTTCGGCGTCACCTCCCCATTGCCCTTACCAGCCCGCGTTGCTCCTCCGCTCCTTGTAACCACCCTCCACTCGGGTTCCAGAAATGCGGCCGACCCCGAATGAGTGGCAGTGGGCCGCACCTTCTCCTGGACAGTCCAGCCCGCATTGACCCTCGGGGTTATTCGAGTCATCGACGCGGTACGAACTGCCCCAGAGTTGGGCGCCCCCCCTGCACCCATCGGAGCGATCACACTCCCAGAGATCCACGAGCGTAGTTCCCGGATCGTCCTCTCGAGCTCACAGATCCGCGCCTTGAGAAGGTCGGTGTCTGAGTCACCCGCGAGGCGTCCTAAGGCAGACCGATAAGAAGCCATCCTACTGCTAATGACTTTAAGATTTGCGAGCTAAATGAAAACGAAAGAAAAGAAAAGAAAAATATGCTGGTAAACAACCTACCACCCGCTGCTTTTTACCTGCGACGTGAAAGTTTCCTTGCGTTGAAGCTTAGTGAAGGGGGAAAAAAGCAAGTGCTTTGGGAGTTGAGATTTAAAACTAGGGAATAGAGAATATATTGGAAGGAACTAGAGTGAACAGAAAAAGAACGACTTTTATATACCGTTAGAGATAAACAAGGATGTATAAGTAACGAATAGAGTAAGAAAGCAATATGGAGGATTAAGTATTAAAACGGCTAAGTGGGAGTTAGTTTCAAATAACTATTTGAAGAAAGAAGGGCAAAGTAGGAGTAAAAGCAAAACAGAAAGTTAAACCTGTGGAGGAAGCACTTCACGTCACACACACACACAAAAATACAGTTGATCCTGAAAAATTTACCACTGGAGAACAATTGAAAATAAAATTATAATGAATAAAAGAATTTATGAAAAATTTAGCCTAGGCTCTACTCAGCACTTCTCCTCGAATAAACTGCTGCACAGGTAGTCGGGGCAGTGGGAAGAATTTCGCCGGCTATCGATGGGTGGTTGGCCGAGGGTCAGACACTCAAGGAGTCGCTAATGATGTTCAGGAGAACACGTCCTTTCACCACGAAGGGCAAGCTAAGACTGATGATTAAAGTAATTTGATTGACATGCATGTACTGTTTCCCAATAAACAGTTACTCTCTAACCTCCACTTGGTCTGCGATATGGAAAGTAGGTACATGCTGTTCTTCCTACTTATATTTCCCGTAACGATCGCATTTATTTCAGAGAGAGGAGTTTTTGAAACGCTTGGTACTGTGGGCTATTTCCTTGATTTTTCTATCTGATACTTCAATGTAGAAAGAAGAGAAAAACTCAGAAAATCTCCCCCATAAAGTGCACTGATTAGCAATTGACCTTCTCAGTTTGAGAAATCAACAATTATCTGAAGTGTTATGCGTGTCGCAATACAATTTAGGGAGGTCGATAATTATTACATAAAACTCAGCGATGTGGATACCTTTATTCATGACTTCCGGAATATTTCCCTCAAAATGAGCAAAAATTTGGAGAGATTATGTATTTTAAATTCACACAAAGGCTACATCATTTTTATTAAATTTAGATTCTTCAATTTGAACACGATTATGGATTCAAATTTCCTCCTATTTCAAATTAATTTTTGTTAAGGAAAGAGAGAGGACGGGGAAGTTGTACCCGTGTGTTTGAAGATCGTATTTTAGCGCCCGAATTAATTTTCTGCCTTGGGAAGGGAACACATTTTTACACATGCAAAATAAATAAAACTGTGGTGAAAGGAAAATTGAAGGCGTTCGATTGTGTGGGAAGCCCACCTCTGTCCCATCAAAGTTGGAATGTGGTATCGCTGTCGATCATCCACTCCTGAAAATCCTCGGGCCCGATAAATATAAAAATAAATTTGAATAAACAAGATTTTTGTTCCACTGTGGGCGTAAGATACTTGTACAAATTTAATGCAAGGAGAGCAGCGTTTTCTGCGTAAACTTGTCACTAAACTTTATTTCTGTATTCGTTCTTGAGTTCGCGCTTTCAACTCATATCAGCTACTTCCCTTTCTGCGCAGAAGTAGCAAAATTCTATTTATAAGATAGATTCTAAAATTCAAGATTATGTTTTCTTCTTTTTTGCGGATAGTTCTTCAATATAAAATCATTTATATTGTTGGATGTGATATTGAAATGAGATTTCTCTTTATTTTATCGCCAACTAAATGGAAAATATTAGAAATAAAAGACTATTACCCTAAATTGAATTGAATTGAAGACAAAACCTTTCCTTTCATTTTCTAAACAAATTCAGATAAAAAACAGACATTGAATGTAAAAATTTTTAATACAATGCTAGGCTACTAAAAGAACTTCTATTAAGTTTTACACCTTCTGGCAATCGAAATCAGCTTCATCGTTTTATTTTAAAATCCTGTTTTTATGAAAACTTAATTGTATATTCTTAGAAGATTTTAGCTGCTTTTATTTCATGCTTTGAAAATTTATTTTGAATGATAGTTATCAAGTTAAATAATAAATAGAAGTTTTAAAGGTTCCTAAAATGCCTAGAATTTAGGAAAATTTCATTGAGGACTCTGGAAATTTTTTCTTATTTCTTATCCGACAGCCTACTCTTTAATTTTTACCTTATAGTAAATATCTTGACACTCCAGTACATCCAGGTGTCGTTTTACAAATACATTATCTCAGCTTTATTGCAGGTAAAAGCGTTAATTTTGTCATTTATATTCCAAGAAATCTCTCGATCTACTGCCTTCTCTCTATTTAAATAGAATTCCTGCACCTCGATCACTTTTCCGAAAGAATCGCTCTCTCTTTAATACCGTATCAACATCATCAGCCTTTTATTTATACGCTCCTCCCTTGCGATTTTCTTCTGTTTTCCCCACGGTGCGCAGTTCTTTCCTCGCTTGTTTTGCGACGAACGACTTTTGCCGATTGGAGTTGGCTCAGGGTACTTCATCGGGAGACGAGAAGTAACAACTAGGACATGACGATCGCTTCACCCTGATGATCCAGCGGTCAATGAGATGAGTGAAAAAGGGACAGGTGATAACTTTCCCTGGAACTTAGACAAGTTATTTCCACCTCTACGGATAACTTTCCCCTTTCGCGATTCAATCGCAAAGACACTTTCGCCTCATAAAATGTCGTTCGGAATACGAACGAGAAAATGGTCGCTCGTCGAGCGAGAGGCGGCAATCTAAACGAACGAGAGGAAGCAATCGATACCTTTCTTTGTTTGCCCATTCGGGGAGTTGAATTTTAACAAAGTTGACTTTGTCATTCAAATGATCTCTCGTCCCGAGATACCATTCCGAATTGGTTTCGGGTTTCCCCAATCTCCGAGTAAAAGGTAGAGACGTTCCCGGGAAATTTAACGAGCGGAATCTTGGAGTTTCGCGGAATGTTTTATTTTGGAGAGGTAAGTGAGGGTTCTGCGGTTGACTTTCGTACGGGAGCGAAAAACTTGTTGCGAAAGGTGAGGGCTACATCCTGATTATTCGTTTTTCCTTTCTTTAAATCTGGTTTTTGTCCCCAAATTCGTTTTGTATATTTAAAACTTGGAGAAGTTAACAAGAAATTCGATTGGATTTTTTCGTCGTTCATAAGGAGCACAAGGTAAGCTTAACGCTACAGCATACTGTCAGACTCCTAATCATACCGAGTTTAGCTCTTTTGTACAAGCTTACAATTTCTTATCTCTTGTCTTTATTATCTTTTAAGAAAATACTCTTTCAGAATCGCAATTCTATTTAAATCTGGTTCTCGTTAAGAAGCTAATAAGTTAAATTTCGAAACTTTATCACACCATTCTTGCTTTCACTCACTCTAATTAGTTGTTTATCATTATTATCAGTCTTTTTCTGTCTCAGTCTAAGCAAAAATAAGTTCCAATCACGTTCATTCTGGATTAAATTTGGTAACATTATGCAAACGGTAGATAGGAATGATTTGAAATCTTCAAAGTTCATAATGTTGTTCCTTCTATGGAAGTGCAAGTATGAAAAGGAGGTCATAGGTAAAAATGATAAATAACCCTCACCTCCCTTAGCCAATAAAACATTTTTGTTGGTAGTATTTCTTGAATAGTTTAGCTTCCTAGTATATTGCTGAAACGGTGTTCCACGAGGAAGCTCTTTGGACCCTTATAGTCAATGATATCCCCACAAGTTACTTTTTCTGTACCGTAGTACCCCTGTCCTGAATTTACGAGATATTTTTCGCTCGGCGAGCGACCATTTTCTCGTTCGCATTCCGAACGACATTTTATGAGGCGAAAGTGTCTTTGCGATTGAATCGCGAAAGGGGAAAGTTGTCCAAAGAGGTGAAAATAACTTAGTCCAAGTTACAGGGAAAGTTATCACCTGTCCTCTTTTTAATTTAAAAGGAGTTCGTGGAAACGGTAAAGAAATATTTAACGGGCATATAATAATGTCTCTCTTCCTTAATTTGTAAACAGGTTGAGAAAACGTACGATTATTTACACGTCAGATCCGGAGCAAATATGTTCATTCGCTTCGGAGGAAAGAAAAATTGAGAATAAGTGACCTATAATAATGTGCCATGAATGTTGATTATACTTGATTCACTTGTCTTATTTTCGATAGTCTAACTACACTAAGCAAATAATTACGTAAGGATGAACATAAAATCGACACCCTTTCTTTACAATACAATACACGCAATACATTTTTCTTCGATGTAATTTCCAAGGTAGGGATGGCCAACCTACATACCAACTCGTGTAATGCATACGAAAAAATATCACATAGGGGTTTTCCAGTGTGAGACGCGTACCACCTGTGGGACTTCCGAGCCTTTTAAGTGGGATTCGAGTAAGTTGATATGGTTCTATTTCATTCACTTTAATAATTATGACAGAGATAAATTATAATTTATTTCCCTAATTTTTTCCTTCATTGCAGATAAATTTTCGATAGTTTCGCCACAATTCGTCAGCAAGGTAAATATTCCTGAAATATTTATTACATCAACTAGGAAAACAAATTTTCTGCACCTATGTTGGACATTCCATCTTGAAGGGATGAAAAATGGGACCAGAGACCTTTAAAGTAGGGAATCACTGCATTACTAGATTATAAATGGGGCATATCATTTTGAGAAAGATTAAAAATAAATACTGTGGAACGATTAATTACCGAATAAAACTTAAAGGAATATTTTTAAAACTTTAATTGAACCTGTTATAACGTGTGGCATAATATGAAATTATTGACGTATTCAATGAAATAATTGACTCTTAAACAGTGAAAGGTTGGCCCTCCCTAATTCATACCATTGTCATTATGCTTGAAAGTTGCACGGCTTACTTCGATTTGGCTGCAAGTTATGACTCCCCCTCAGCCATTTCCTTTGCTTTTCTAATTTCACTCCCAAAAAGTACGGAAACAGGTGGTCGAAGACTGAGTAGAGAGCTTCTATTCAGTTCAAAAGAAATGAACGATAAAAGCAAATCGTTTGCAGGAGAAACAGTTCCCCTAGTAATCCGCTCCGAAGTAAATAGCTTCCGTCGTTCACTTTGGCGGGAGAATCTTTCTTCCTCTTCCGCGTCATTAGGAACGAAAGGCAGTGCATTAAAGTCCTCTAATAACCTTATCTCATCAGCTAAAAATCTGTCTGACCTAGTTCAGGGAGTGGGAGATGCCCTTGGAACTCACGGGTACGCATATCGGATCGCTTTATGGCTCACTTATTCCAAGTGCGCCCTTCTTTTTTATCGCGCAATAAGGCAACTGGCGCCCCTTTGCGATCGTAAATAAAAGTTTCGCGCGGCTGTCTTTCTTCTGTTTTTTGCCTCGTTCTTCCTCTTCATCCATACTCTCTTAATGTGAGTTTGATTTGACTAAAACAGGAGGCTATCAAAATGGTCCAGAGTTGCCCATAACAATAAAATATCGATTATCGGTTCTCCTTTGGTAAGTAGTCCGAGTTGTTTTGCCTTTAAAGGACGACCTTCTCTTAGTGCTGCAGAGGAGTTTAAGATCTATTGGCATTTCAGCTATGTTAATCATGGTGAGGTATCTAACCTATAAGTTACAAACGTCAAATAACAGGATGAAGATTTATATGTAATTAGTGGTACATTGCATATTGGTTAAAAAACTTCGTGAGCCATAATTGAGATTAGAACTCAACGAAAAAGACTCTACCTCGAGTTCTTTGAGGAGAGGATATCATTTAATTTCAGGTACAATGTAAAAGTGGTCAAATTAATTAATGTCATCCTAAATTAATGGCTAGCCTAAGTAGGAATCCATCACAAAATGATGCGTTTTCCAAAAATACTATTCAAGTTGAATTTAACTTTATCATAAATATTTTTATATCATATGATTTGTAAGTGGCATAAATTGAAACTTTTTGTGATAAATAGATACACAGCTGAGCCTGGATAAGGAAGAGTTCAAGGTACCGCAATTTCTCCTTACTTGTAGAGGTTTTTCACTTACAGAGGTTCAGGAGCCGTTTTTCACATTTATAAAGGTTTCCATTAATCCAGATTTAATCTATGAGAATGATTTTATCGTGGGTTTATTTCATCCATTACACAAGGCACTTTTTGGCGTTAGGAACAGTTCAGTTTCTATGACTATTTCCAGGTCCACCATAGTTATGTGACTTCGTGGAATTTCTATCTTTTATGGTCTTACAAAAGGATGACTTCGGCAAGCCAGTCTCACTTAATATCTCATTTCGCTTCTTCCCTCGAACGCTCTCACAATATTAATTTTATCACTCAACAAAAGCACGTAACTATTTCTTTTAGACGTCCTTCGGACATTACACCACCCTCAGCTATTGACTTTCAAAAACTAATTTGTCTCTTTATATTAATGCAAACCTTCAAACAAACGAAAAATTGCGAGTGACCTCTCAAATCGCGCAGATCTTATAGAAGACAGGTGCAAGTCGAAGACGGTTATGTGGTTCGCAAATGATGGAATTTGTAGAAACAACTCTCTTTAGAAATTTCAACTTTCACGCTTGTAGTGGTTTTCGACTTTTTCAACTGGGGCCCCCTCAACTTCCGGATGTTTGGCATCCAAGGAACATTCTCTTTGCCGGCCATGGTTCTGGCACAAGCTCAACGTGCAAGTTCTTTCATCCATTAAAATACGGAAATGGGAATAGATTTCTATCAACAGCTTACACTGTAGTTCATCTTATTTTTGCAATTTTTTTTTAATTTACGGTCAATAATGTCATTCATTTATAATAATATTTAAATTTATCGGTTACTTTTTTAGCCTGCTCGTTAATTGCTGAGGCGAACGCCGTTGCCACCAATTTATAGAGAAATATAAATATACTCTGAAAAGGGAGAGTCGAAGCAACAAACATTTTGCTTACGGTGAAGCAAACATTCGCAACTCTTACTACGTACTTTTTTAACGTGAATTGGAAATGTTTTATCAAATTTTTCACGAATTTTGAATTGAGAACAATATTTGATGATTAAAATAAGAATCTCAATTAATATTTTTTCATGGTACGTCGCCTAATTTCCTGCGACCAATATTTATAATTAAATTTTGCTAACGAAGGAAAGGTTTGCAACTAAACCAATTATTCGCGTATTTTGTACGGAAGTTGTTGACGCCGAATGGTGATTTTTTCTCGGTTACTTGTTTTACGCTTCACTTCATAAGAATTTTAATAGTTGTAGAAATTGCAGGAGGAGTGTTTCTTGAAATAAATAACATCTTTGTTTAGAATTTGTAGTTATTATTCTATAAAGTAATGACCCCGGAAAATTTTGTCGCCGTACGACCGACCGCCTTTGGCATCCGCCCACGCGTTGAGCAGGACGTGGATTTCAGAGGAAATTTTTCCATCTTTTTAACTTAATACGAGTAGAGATCACTGCAAGGCATCCCATACAAACATGGGATGTATATTTAAAATGAAACAGACGAATTTCGCTATAAAAATAAGAGCCCAACCTTTACTCGAATTTGAAAAACAGCACATCTCTAAAGAGATGTGCTGTTTTACATTTGGTGCTGAACAAACGAGGCAATATTGACTGAGGATTTTTTGTCTGTCTTTTTGAGTTTTGTTACTGCACTAAGGAAATATTTTTCCGGTTAATCTTCTTAAACCAGTCGAAAATCGTAGATTCTTTTAAAGAAAATACGACCAGGAAATAAATCCCAAAGAAATACAACCCCGGCGACATTGTTTGTGTTATTAAATAATCGCTGAAGTCTTTGAGGTACCTCAATGAACGGATGAAGCCAAAAAGCTTAGCCCTGACTGCTCCATAAATAGGGCTGCCTTTTCACCCTCTCTATCGTGCCCTATTTGACTACACTTGGTCAGCCGCTCTATTTATTTATTTCTAAATTCAGTTTAACGTAAATATTTCTCATAATGCCCATAAGAAATTGCTAGTAAGGTAGAAAGGGAAAATCAGATATTTTTAATTATATAGGAAACAATTCGATATGTTTAATTATATATTAGAATAAAAGGATCGAAAATAACGGATTTCAGAATAAATAAAACGATTCATATATTCAATTATTGTGCGGATTACATATTTAACAAGATATACTAATAAAAATTTCAAACGGACATTGTATTATATATGAATCATAAATTGAATAATCATAAATGGAGTTATAAAAAATGGGTCATGTTGACTTTTGGTTCGAAAATCAGTCGTCAAATATTCGTCCAAATTGCTACATGATAAATTATTGGGATATATTTGCATCGTTCTGTTGCTGACATTCAGTTCCTCGTTGTTCTATAACATCATCATCATTGGTAAATTTCCCTGTTGTATTTAAAACTATGCGCCATGCATAGACGTCTGAAGGCGGGTGCTGGAGGGACAATCTCCCCACACCTATGGGGGCCCTGGGCCTCTGGATCTTACCGCTTTTGAAAATCCCCAGTGTAAATTTTCTTCGACATTTAATTTTCTAGATCCCAGGAAAATGAGAAATGAAATCGTTTAAGTGTGGAACTGTATTAATTTAAGCCCCGCGGCAACCCTCTCGCCCAGGGTTTTCCTCGCCCGCGGATCCTAAAGACGGCTCTGAGCCACATATTATCGTCCACCTCTTTAAATAAGCAATTAAATCCAGTATTTCATTATGATATCACAGTCACTGTCCTATAAAGGTGAAAATAAGGTTTGCATGTGTGCAGAAAATGCTGTTACTGAAATAATTTACCTGCCTAACTTCGTTATAGAGTCCTTTCACCACATTATTTGCATAAATGACCGGTATTTACGCACATACTGCAAGAGCTTTTCATTATTTTTCACGAGGAAAATTAAATTTTCCAGAGTTGAACAGGAACTTCACCCATAACTTGCTCCGAACTGAGCCCGAGCTGGGCAACTCTCATTCTATATTTCTTGTACTCTGCGCAATTTCTGAGATAAAAAGTTCGTTCCGCAGTGAAATTTCCATTCCTCGAATTTGTGAAGTACATTTCTAGAAATGCCTTAGCTTGGAGATGCACTTGAAAACTCCAGAACGTTGAGGAATAAGATATCTGAAGAGTGCGTGTAAAGATGCCGTCTTTTGGCTGAGTTTTGAATTGCAAAAATATCAAAGAGAAAAAAAACTCCAAAGACATAAATTTCAAAGGACAAGAAGGGATGACTTATCTTGGAAATTACTTATGTCTAGTTCAACATAGCTCCTGTGGACGTACTCTTAGTTTCCAAAATAGTATCTCGAGTCCCTGGATATTGTTTATCACTACAACGTTAGACCACTTCGGACGTAGGAGAGGAACCACACTGCGGTAATTCCCCCTTTTTTTACTTGAAAATAATACGGCTTTTGAGTTATTTTTCTTCTATTTGCTATTTTTCTAATAGACTTGTCTTTGTTTCTCTCCATTGCCTTTGTAAGTTAGGATGAAATAAAAAACCATCCGTGCAGTAGGTTTCTCACTTTTAAGGGTTAGAACCATGAAGAGGAAACTATCTCCATTTTTATTTGAAAAATACACTGCTGTATTTATAGAGCACGCTAAAGATATTCTGCCCTATCTAAGGCTGTTTTATAAATTGATCACGTATCCATCTTCACAAAGTTATGTTTTAGAGGTTTAAAAACATCCCGTAAGCCATATTTCGGCAAGCGGAACTCGCGCCAAGAGACAAACAGGAAGCTCCGGATTACCGATTTCTGTGAAGTCCCAATGATCATTTCAGAGTCAAAGTTTCCATCTTCAGGGGGTCTCACTTCCTTTCGAGAAGCTCCGGATTACCGATTTCTGTGAAGTTCCAATGATCATTTCAGAGACAAAGCCTCCATTTTCAGGGGGTCTCTACAAAGAAAGTGAGTCCCCCTGGAGATGGAGGCTTTGTCTCTGAAATGATCATTGGGACTTCACAGAAATCTGTAATCCGGAGCTTCCCGTTTGTCTCTTGGCGCGAGTTCCGCTTACCGAAATACGGCTTACGGAGTATTTTTAAACCTCTAATTCATTAACAGCCGTGTTCCAACATTCTTTTTCTTTCAGAGTTATGTATTACTACAGTAACTAGAACTTCCAATCTAGGTAAGACTATTCCACTTTTAAACTATACCCTGCTGCCCTATTGGTCCAGAATCGTTCGGCTTTCTTGCAGTCAAGGATAGAAAAGAAGGGAATACTGAGGTAGCCTCTATCGATTACGGTTTAAGTGTTCAGCGGTGTACGTTTTCTTAAATTGGACTCGAATAAAGATGGAGATACTGCAAGTTGCCTGTTCATAAGGGGCCTATGTTACCCCGCTTTTAATGATCTGAAACTTAGTCACATTATACTTCTCTTATTGGAGTTTTCGATCTTTTAGTCCAATTCTCTATTATTGAAGTATTTGTTAAACAGGTTAAAAATTTTATTCACTGAGTTCGTCAAAATAAGTTCGGTTCGGTGAGGAATTTCTCTCGTGCAAAAATCGATCGATTCAGGAGAAGATAAATAAGAAAGGAATAACACATGAGTATTAACGGCGATATTGGGACTGTAAAGTCTCCTCTTACATCTAACCCTTTTTTCAATTTAGGAGTAGGTAAGGATAGAGGAAAATAAGTAAGCAAATAAAGCCAGTATTTCATTATGATATCACAGTCACTGTCCTATAAAGGTGAAAATAAGGTTTGCATGTGTGCAGAAAATGCTGTTACTGAAATAATTTACCGGCCTAACTTAAAATTCGTTATAGAATCCTTTCACCGCATTATTTGCATAAATTACCGGTATTTACGCACATACTGCAAGAGCTTTTCATTATTTTTCACGAGGAAAATTAAATTTTCCAGAGTTGAACAGGAACTTCACCCATATATTTAAACTAGTTTCGCATCTGTAAATGTAGAAAAATCGATACAGCGCGCTCTTTCGTGTTACTAAATCATACGTTAAGACCATTTGCTACAATCATATTGTGGATTGGAATTTGATATATGCCTTTTCTATTCTCCGCTATTTTCAATTGCTGCATTTCAAAGCTGCACAAAAATTTCGTTAACTCTGTACAAGTTCAATCTCTTACAAAAATCGATCGATTCAGGAAAAGATAAATAAGAAAAGAATAGAACATGAATATTAAGTGCGATATTGGGACTGTAAAACAAAAATAGGAAAGAAGGAAGAAACTGCGGTGTAAATTTAAAAAACCTAAGGCATGTAAATAAGAAAAATCTCTACAGTAGGATTAAACCCGCGAGAAGAGGGAGTGTAAAAATCCTACGAAAACTTTCTGCATATTAGCTAAATGTTTAACCTAAAGAAAATTATTTTCCGGAGATATCAGAGATACTCTCTTTACAGGGGAATCGATACTTACTTATTAATCGAGTTTCACGTCCTCACGCATCCATTTTTTCTGAATATTCTCTGAATGCATTTTAACCTCCCTCTGTAAACAATGTATTTATTCAACCAATCACTTCTTTCCCAGAAAGTGGAAACGACATTAAACATTGATACACCACCGAAACAGGATTACGTAGTAAAGCTCTCCATTGTTTGAGCCCTAATCTCATATTAAAGCAGTCTCATTGTTTGCGGCTAATTTCGCATTTAAAGCATCCCCATTGTTTGTGGACCCGTCTCGCAAGCATCCACTCCCGAAAGGGAGCATTCCGGCATAATTTTTCACTCGCTCCGCAAATACCAGACGGGGAAGAAAAAAGCTTCATTTTCCCTTCCCCCCAAAAGCACCTCGGACGATCCGTAACCAGCTACGCACGCAACAGACGCTTGCGCTGCCCTTTCTTCGTGGAACCCCGCTGCGGCGAACAGAGGAAAGCCCTCAGCCTTCACTCTGTTGGCCGTAGACGACGATGTGGTGACCCCATGTCGGTGGGCAAGGCGTGGGAGACTCGGGGGTCGCGGGGAGCGGGGGAAGTAGCCGCAGAGCATCTGGGCTCCCACGGAGGAGGGAAGCGGCCGCGCCCGGATAACTCCCTCCCGTGTTTGTATGCGCGCTTTGGTCTTCCCCATCTTCAGAAGGCCCTCTGCTACGTGAAAGAGCGATATCTGAAGGAGATGGAAGTCCAGTATTCGGACAAGGTCAACTGGGAATAATGTGTCGCTCTCTCCGCCGGCTTCACTTCCGATTTTTTGGCTGGGTAAATATTGCTCCCGGGGTTGTTTATGGGTGTTGGGCTTCCGGTGGGCGAGGGTTTGTATTTTTAGGAAGCGGAGAAGGTCTCTCTTGAAGGATGCGTTCTTCTTTTGGGGGAACATGAATCGGATGCGAAGGTCCGAGGATGTTTCACGAGGGATTCGATTTGATCCGCGATTTGAAGATTTTTCCGCTGGAGTTTTGATGGTTAAAGACGGGGTGAGGGACCTTTCTTCTAAAACGGCCGCACGTGTACGGGATGGGAAGTCAGATCGACCTTGTATTGAGTGTTTAACTTTAATGTAAATTAAGGACTGGCTTCTGACTGTATGAGGGAATAAAAAGGTTGTCTCAGGGCGCGGCGATTCATGGGGAGTCAATGATTACATTTTAGAAGGAACGAGAAAAATCGAATGGCAATTAAGTATTAATAACGATACTTATAATTCGCAATCACCTTTAAGATAAATGTTCATTATGGAAATTTTGAAGGCTATCTCTCTCAATCATACCTTTAAATATTACGCAAAACCCAGGAGGTTACCTACAATACGTATATTACTTAAGTATTATAGAAAATAATTATTTTAGTATTTAAGTATACAATATTAGTGAGAATTTGCAATAATATCACATAATCGACAACTAGAAGATAGTTTGAAGGTAAAGATGTGATTCATTCCCAAAAATGAAATTCCACGCTTATAAAAGATAATTTTCTTTATATGGAAGATATTTTGAGCAGGAATAAATTTTATGGAATTTTGCACATTGCCGTTCCATCCCATCTGTCATAATAATCTATATCCTGATCTTCAAGTTCGAAGGTTATTTATTTTTAATGAAGGTCGCCGATGCATAACATTGTCCCGACTCAGGGTAAGCCCGGTAAATTTTTCAGGAATACTCCCACACACTGTTCGTGGGAAAGCGCCCATCTTTCGGAGGTTCACCCTAAATTCCACGGTTATGCATATATCACGGAAGGTCATGCCAATATCAACAATTCTCCGCTCTTTTTTTCTGAGAAGGTTCATACAACCTGTACCATATCCCGAGAATCTCCATTTAGATGGCTCTCGAAGGATTTTCCTTCCCTATCTCTTATTGCCTCAGGTTGAAATGGTCTTATGCTGTTGCAGAATCAAGATGAGATTCTTTCGTTTTCTCGGATAGATGTTGATCCCCCACGAAACGAATCAATTTCCACAATCTTCGTTGGCTGCCGTTTGTTTTCCCAAGTATGGGTTCGAATATCTTCTACGGAGGGGCGTCCGTGAAATCCGAACGTTAATGAAATCTTCCAGAAAACAGACATTCCCATGTTTCATCCTTTAATTCCAGACCTCTTTTAAAATTTGATTAAANGCGGACCCAAGAAACTTTCGCAGCAATTAGTACAGCTCTCAACTTCGTTCTGAACGATGCTTTTTGATGTGCCCATTCCCAGCTCTTGCGTTCCGCTTTCTGTGCTTAAGATGATAGCATGTCATCATCCTCTAGGAAAGTCTTCATTATGGAAATGTTAATGTGACATCTTTTTGTAACTTAATTGTGTCGATTCTGTGCAATGTATCCTATCTCACCCTTTTTCTGTACTAATTTGATGACTACGAGGTAGCAGAAAATAGGATGGTTTAACAAAAAATTTTACATAATTTTTGTTATTCATAATATCCTCATTCATTTTAATCCTTCCAATTCCGTTGAAAATGTATAGTAAAACCTCGTCAACATGTTGTTGGATAACTCGAAATACATGTATAGTAGTCGCTAATGCCTGGAAACTACAAAAAATTGCTGCTAATGAAAGAAATGGGTTTATTAGACTTTCGTCGTAGTATCATACGAAGTTACTTAAGAGATGCCATGACCAATAAATGCAATAAAAAACGTAGAAGCAATAGTAATCTAAATTTGAGTAACGACAATCACTTTCCAGAAAAACTAGAACAACAATTAAAATGTTGTATCTGTCACATGAAAGCTAGATGGTCTTGTAAAAAATATAAAAACATTTGGGGACGATCATTTTTCTAAAATTTTTAAATAAATTCTACTATTTTCTGTACATATATTGTTTTATTTTGCATTTTTCTTACCATAGAGTGAATAATAACAATTTTCTTCCAGCCATTACTTTGCCGGCGTTAATGGGTTAAGAAGTCTTAATTTGTCCTAGGTAAAGTTCCGGGTCCCAAGTACTCTGAGAATTTCCTGGCTCGGAAAATTAGAAAACGTGTATCATTAAATTAGAAGTTTGAGTCAGTCATGCGCAAACATGTTTAAACTCGATATTTTCAAAATGTCGCATGTTCTCGTGGTTTTTGCTTCCTCTCTCTACCTTTCTATTCCAGCATTAAGTTATATTATCAATATGCGAAGGCGTTACTTTTTGGAAGGCCATAATAATGGAAAATAAATATTTAGAGATATCTCATATATGGAATCGTACGAGAGATTTCGTTTCCATTAGATAATATAAATTATAATTGTGACAACGAGAAATAGTTCCCAGCGTTTCAAACTCATATTTTATTGCAAATCACTTGCTCATTTTTCTTTCAGGATTAATGTGATTTCACTATATCACAGTTAAATTGGATATGTAAAAACATTAAAAAGCCCAAACAAGTGACTTATATGTTAAGATATTTTATTTTCATTTCTTTTTCAGGCTTACACCCTCAAACGACTTAGCTCATATACAAATGTGGTGCGAAAAATGGCAACTAGATCTTAATGTAGATAAATGCTCTGTAGTAAAGTTCTTCAAAAGGAAACAATTGCGTCAGAACCACCCGTACAAAATTAGTGGCATGAATTTAAATGTAGTCGACTCAGTAGAATATCTTGGAATCACCCTTTCCAGTTTAAATTAAAACTGGAGCACACAGATTCGAAAACTATGCGGTAAAGCAACTAAAAAGCTCGGTTTTATAAAGCGTATTGTAGGTAGATGCGATGAAAAGGTTAGAGAGCGATGCTATTTTACGTTAGTTAGGCCCCATCTGGAATATGCGGCGAGTATATGGGACCCAGCGGATGAAACGAACTCTCGCGAACTCGAGAAAGTGCAGCGTAAGGCGATACGTTTTGTTAAAAAGTGCTACGATAGAGAAGCAAGTGTAACGCAAATGCTCACAGACGCAGGTTGGGAATCCTTGAAAGAAAGGAGATTAGAAGCTAGGCTGCGATTGTTAGATAAATTCAGAGGAAATACATTTTCGGATGACGTAATTGATATTATGCGACCCCCCTGCTACTTTGCCAGATCCGACAGTGAGCGTAAAATAAGAGAAATAGACGCGAGGACAAGTCGTTTTAGAGACTTTTTTTTCGCGAACGATACGCGATAGTAATAAATTAAAGAAGTAATTCTACTCTTGGTGTTTACACCCCCTGCCACACGCCGGAAGGCGGCTTGCAGGGTATTTATGTAGATGTAGATCTGTAATAAATTCGGAGATACTTCGTTCTCGAAAAAAGTATTCGATATCGGTCCACCTTGTTACAAAGACCGATCAGAGCAGGAAAATGAAGGAAATAAATGCTAGATTTTGCCGGTTGGCCTGACTTTAGCCGATTCATTTTTTCTTTGGACGATATGTGACATTAACAGATGAGAGAAATAGACTTATGGTGTATGCAATTTTAAGGTGGCTTGTACTCTATATATTCGTAATTTTAATAAAAAATCATGCTCATCTTCATCAAAAATCTATATTTTTGAATAATTGTAATAATTTAATTTTTATTTGCCATTGCATTTTAAATATAGCTGATATTTTGACTTGAAATATCAACTTTAAGTTAATAATAGTAATTACAACAAATGTCGATACTAATTATTCTTGTATCGCATATGTTGTTGTAATGTCTACATTGGTTGTTTTAATTTTTCTCTACATTTACTTGAAATTTCATAAACTGACATGAAATTTTATCACATACTCGAATTGTGGTTTATTTTTTATTTTGAACGTTTTATTGGTACTGTACAATATTAGTAATGTAAATTGTTTTTAGTATTTATCATTTTAGAGTTTGTTATTTGTACCTTTTTTCTACGTCATGATATGTGTATCATTTCCAACATCTTTTACTTATTAATTTCAGTTGATTAGCGAAGGTTTTTCCCATCCCACTTTTTAGTGGGTTTTTCCTGCTGTAGATACTTTTTCCGGAGCATACTAAGGTTTTTTAAATTCATACTTGAATTCTTCCATTATAATATTTTCCATTATTTTAAATTACATTTTATAATTATTCACTAATTAGCTTTAGTTTACTTGGGTCAAATGGAAAACGAGGCTTTACATTCTCAATTTATCCTTAAATAAGGACCTTATTTATTTATTAATTTATTTACGCGTGGATTTAGATGTAGCTAAAGTCTATATCCATTCCTTATCCGATCCGATCTTGCTTCTGTATCCGCCACACTTACTTCTCGTGTAATCCATATTTCGCGCAACATAGTTGAAATCGGACAAGAATCTTGTGTTTCTCCTGAATAATAAGCGGGGTCTTCACCGTAGAATATCTTTTATCAGAGAGCAGTAGGACATTGCATGCAATGCTGTATCATTGCTAAAATGTCACGCGTACAATAGATACTTCCTCCGATTAGCTCTCCAAAGGTTATCGATCAGGAGTAGTATTGTCTTTCTATATCTCAAATACGGATCTTTCGTTCGATTGGATAGTCCCGAAGCTGACATTGCGGTTGTGGTATTCTTCAACAATATTGGTGGCTTTTACCGGGCAGGCAATATCTAACAACACCTCTTGGAACTAGTCATCTCTGTTCGCTCCAATTTGCTGCCTTTAACTTGTCAGAAGGCAACTCCTCGCAACAAGCACCCTCGCGATTACCCCTCTTCTCTGGATAGTGTTCTAGCCGACCTAATTGCGGACCCAAGAAACTTTCGCAGCAATTAGTACAGCTCTCAACTTCGTTCTGAACGATGCTTTTTGATGTGCCCATTCCCAGCTCTTGCGTTCCGCTTTCTGTGCTTAAGATGATAGCATGTCATCATCCTCTAGGAAAGTCTTCATTATGGAAATCTTTTAGGACTTTTTCTCTCAATTGTGCAATTACCGTGATGAACGTTAGGAGTTGCGAGTTCAATGTCTATTCTTTCGTTCTTCACCGAATGAAACATAGAGCTTACGTCTTCGTATCACTAAAGGTAGGGAACCTTCTTCCTTATTTATGTGGCTGAATATATCATTCGAGCACGTGCAACCGACAGGCCGCACCTTAATTTCAAATTAGCTACGTTCAAATAATTTAAAATTGAAATTGCTTATAAAAGAACGGATTTACTCTCTAATAGCATGAGAAGAGAATCTTTTATATTTTCCTCTCACTTTAAATCAATAGCGAGATTGAGAAATTGAATTATTTAAATGCGTGTTTGTGTCTCCAGAAGTGATCAAAACGCCTCTTTAAACCCCGAAAAGGCCGTAGGTTTAAATTTCTGATCTAAATAATGGGAACCGTTCGGGATGGAAGTGATGGACGGCGTTGAAGTAAATTTAAAATTAACCGAACAAATTAAACAACTTCCATAGCAATCCGGCAGAATATAAACAAGAATTAAGAAATTCAGATATTTTTGAAATGGAAACATTTTCCTTCATAGATATTTTACCCCGTAATTTGCTTGAAATGGTTCAAGGAAATCTAGTATTTTATTTAATTAGGATTTTTTTAGTTTAGCGACAAGTTAAATTCACAATTAACTAATGGGTTCGCTTTTGCAATTCAAACATCATTTTTAAGCCTTACTATTTTCGATCTTTGGGTAAATTTGCATTGTATAATATTGTACAGCTACATTTCATGACTGGTCCTCCTTATTCCATTCACTCCTTCTCAAATAAAACACGACGGTTCATAATGTCCCTTGTTTTCCACATATATATCCTCTTTGTTTCTTTTTATGTATCCAACATTTCAATTTTTTAAATCATCCACCTCGGATGAACTCACAAGTGATTGAATTTTAGTAAACTTTGTCTATAATTACCCTAGAAGCATTTCTACTAGATCAATCTTTCCGAGAAGTATTTTGAGTATCTTTTCTGAATTACCTCCTATGCGAATAGTAAATTTATCTGACGAGCATTATCAACTATATCAAAATTTTTCAGCTGAAAGCTAACACAGACTAAAGCAATTTGGTCACCTCGGGTGAAATTTGGTGGAACGTCAAATGTAATAGTCATAAATAACAGTAATTATAGTAAGAAATTTTTACTTTCCACGGGCAATTTTTATTTGAGTATATTATTAAATAAAGAGCGATTTTATATTGCTTTCAATATGTCTAAGTGTTAGCTAATATACCGCCTATTTTATGATAGTTGAACCTTTTAGATGATAGTCATAAATACAGTAGCAACGTAACATAAAAGTAACATATTGCTTTTGCCACATTTTTGAGACTGAATCGCTGTTTTGAAACTCAATGATTCTTTGTCGTATCACTGACAAGGCCGTAACAAGGATTCATCTTCAAGGGTCGAGGGAAATTTAGAAAACGAAAATTTGCTTACCATCCAACAGCAGGGTAAAGTGTAATGTAATAAAAATGGAAACAAAATGTAATAAAAATGGAAACGGATGCACAGTGGTACGTACTATTGGCGGAACCAAGGGGTGCGAAGGGGCGGGCGATCGCTGATGACCCTATGACGTGACGAGAAGCTTGAATTAAAATTCAATTGTAAAGTTCTTCCACGACCGCTATACATCCGCTTCATTCCTCACGACGAAATGGCATTTAAAAGTTCAATGGAATTGAGTCTACAAAGAAATTGTCTTAAATCGCTCTCCTCCCTATCTTGCAAATTTCTAGATCCACCCCTGGTAGATAGAAATTTGTTTGCCACAAGGCAAAATAAAATTTTATCCGGGGTAATAAATATAATATTTTATTGCTTTCGATCGGTTGGATTTTTCGTCAAATGGCTGTTAGGGAAATCCAAGTTAGTATATGTCAGTTTCGCGTAATCTAAATTTCTGCGCGGGCCCCCGGATAACAAGTGGATACTACTTCGTCTGTCGTGAAAGCAGTCCCGGGTTTGATTCCCGGTTGGGTCCCACTAAGGTGCAAAATAAACATTTCAGGTTTCCTCTGCTGGGAGATCATACTGGTTTTCATGTGAGGATGTGAGCCATATATACCCCTCCCTTGGCTCACAAATGACAATGAGTTTTACAGAAGAATATACAGTTCGAAGATTCATTCATTTTTCATGAATGCGTTTCATTCTTTCAAGAGAATCTTTGAAGCCTTCGTTTTCTTTTATGAGAAACTCGGCCAGAAATGAAAAAAATTGTGAACTTGTTAGAAAAAGCGTCCCACGTGATGCAATTCGAATGCTCGTTTTTCGAACGTCGTCTCGGAAAAATTAATCCTGGAGAGATACATTTCCCTGAAGCGAACATGCAGCACACACCAGTAATTGCTTTTCCCAACGTAACTTTGTTGAGAGGCCTAATACGCCATCGTAAAACACGCTGCGATATAAACCAGATGGAAAAATTAAATACGCATAATAGATACGCATGATCAGATACTGGATAGATATACGTGTTTAGATATGATCCCTTTGGTGAAGATTGATTCCACGCGTATTTTCGATTCATTTAGAGAGAAAACTATTTATGTTTAATTATCGAGTATGGGTTTGGAACCATCGGAAGTCCGCTGGTCCGGATACGAAACTATCAGACAGGACTTAGGAGGCGTATTTTCCACATTAAGATGTTGTAACATCGAAATTTGTCCGAAATAAAACATAACTTTAATTGCTAAACCAATTGTAATACTTTACATTTTATTTTCACATGGCGTAATAAACGAATTCGGGAAAGAAAATTATTTAAACACTACATACATTTGTCTCAGAAAGTGACGAATAACCGCCCTGATCGAAAATGCCACAAGTTCTCCACCTCTGATATGGAGTAATCATTGATTATATTATTAAATCAATGTTTTATTATCTTGTATTACTACCAGTTTATTTCATTGATAGAACTAAAATAATTTTGACTTAGCATTAACTAACTAATTTCAGATTTTTCCTATATCAATGTTTTATTATCTTGTATTACTGCCACTTTATTTCATTGATAGAACTAAAATAATTTTGACTTAGCGTTGACTAACTAATTTCAGATTTTTCCTTGATACAACAAGGCGCGCACCCAGGCTGACTGGTTTAAGCCCGTTCTTTAGTTTCAAGCGTTCGATAAATATTTGGACAATAAAAAATTTCCTTATAGGAAATGTTCATGTTGTACTAAAGGAAATACTTTCCGATAGTGAGAACCAATTAGTTCGTGACTTTAATTTACATTTCGTTCTTACCACGTAAATTAAAACGCGTTCAAGATTATTTGTTTGAATCCTTGAGATTAGCCACCCAAGCGATAATCCCAGATATTGCAAAATTGCAAATGTTTCCCTAGACAGATTCTTGTCTAAAAATAACATGAAAGAGGTAAGAAATTCACGCCGACATGCGCTATGCGAGAATTTCTATAAATGTCAGCAATTCCAAAAATAAATATTAAATTACGACAGTACTCGCTTATTTGCAATTTCAAGTGACCTAGTTCTCAGTTTAACTTTAATTAATTCTTTCTTCCATTAATCCTTGATTTCCTTGGACACATTCTATCCACTTTCCATGCCTATCAAATGAAATATCTTTCTTCTATTCAAACTCATGATTGCTTGAGTCATGTCTCAAATCCCTTAGCAGTAACTCAACTGTGGCAAACAAATTACTTTCGAGCAAAAGAAATGCGGAGAAAAAACGCGGTCCAGATCCGTACCTTTATCACGAAAATTAACCTTCAATCATGATAAACTTACTTCCAAGAGAATTGAATAAGAAGTTTTCTCAGCTTATTTATGCCGGGAGAATGATTTTTATTTACACTGAGTCCTGCTGAGGATAGGCACAGTTTGTTCCCCTTAAATATGTATATGTGGAATTTAATCATACTACGTGTCCATGCTCACTGGTGAATTTCAAATGCAATAATTTACAATTGAGTACCACTGATTGTAGGGAGGAAATCTTTGTTTTTCCGATCAATGGGAAGATTATTTGCGATGATATTAAAGGGAAGACTTCCATAATATATAACGAGAGACATTGCCGTTGAAAGAATTTTTGCTTTCAGTATGTATCTTGTAAACTAAAAATATCATTTTTATTATTTGGCATTCCACACGGGCTATTAATTAACTTCCTTACGGCATTGTAATTAAATCTTGTGGGCCTCAGTTTTTATTCTTCCTTCCTAAATTTCATTTTAATTTCTCATTTCACGGAGTCACTTTTTGCGTGGAATGAAAGATTCTTAATTCTCCATGGACCAGACACCTTTGATTTCTTTTTCTACTTTTTGTAGAGAGAAGTAAGTGAAAGAAGGTGAAGATATTTTGACTTAAAGGAATGCAATTCTGTACCTTATCTCGCGGCTACATAGAGCTTAATTTATGTTTAGGCAATTAGCTTCAAGCTCTATGAGAATAAAAGTAAAATACTAAGGGTATCAAAGTCTTAATGTTTTGATTAAGGGGGAATAACTATTATATTACTATGCCATTTCTTACTTTTAATACATGTTTTGTGTTGCTCACCGAATCATCTTTGAAAAAAATACCAGTAGATTTTCGTTTTTATTCGACTAAAATCTTTCTTCGTAAAGGAGATATTCAACAATCTACATAGAGAGCAAGAATTTATCTCAGTCAAAAATATTTTTAAAGCTTCGTCAAACTCACACCTCTTTTTTCCGCGTTCTCCCTTCCGTTTTCCATGGAAATTTCCTAAGCCAGTTATTTACAATCTGAAAGCTGTAGATGCCTTTTCCTTCTCTTTGAAAATAATATCATAAAGTCGAAATTTTTTCCCAGTTTTAGCTATTTGAGAATTGTATCACTTATGTTTGGTACTCGATTTTCTAAATCTAATCGGTTTTGAATGTTGAAATCGTCCTGACGTTTCATAAACAGAATCCCCTCTTAAATTGAAAACTATTCAGAAAATTTTTATATTGTTAGCATGATATTGTTGAAACAGAAAAACTCACCAAACACAGTTATTCGAACTATTCATAATTCTTGTATTAACTACGACCAAGATGAGACCTGATGATAACGGTAAAAGATTAAACCGGTCGTTGTAAACAAAAGTTTTGCGGATAATACGTAGAGATTGATTTAGCAAGTACTATCGATGGATCTCAACAATGCCAGGCCAAATTATATAGATCAGAGGTGGCCTACCTTTCATAGTTCGCTGATTTCATTTTCATTTTAAATGCATTTTACCAAGTAAAATATTGCACCATAAACTACCAGTATACATTACTGCCATTATACCATTAAACAGCTATTTAAAACGTACCACATACGTATCAGCTGCAGGATGCCTTGTGTGTTTGAATTTTTGTAATAAAGTAAATTGATTATCGATTTATTTTTAAATTTTTATCTTGGTTCGATGCGCTGCTTAAAATAATGATATGCGTCACTTTTGGTGGATGCACCATAGTTTGGTCATCCCTTATCGAAAGTTTGTACTGAAAATAAATCTCAATAATTTAGCTGTTCTTGCGACAATATTTTATGAAATAGAAAATCTCATGTCTTATGGTATGTGGAAGAGGAAATTGTATCTTTATTTTCATCTTTCCTGAAATTGTTCAACTGGTCTTGTCACATGCAAGCACTCTGATGTTTTACTTTATTGAGAAGGTAAAAAACCAGGGGTATCCAAGTGTTCGAATACTATCATAACATTTTGTTATCGGCCAAAGTCCATCAACTATTCTCCGAGAAACGCTTCAACAAGGAAGCCGTTTCTCGTCGTAGTTAAAGAAAACCACAACAGCGTTGGGGTAAATAATATTACACTCGTCTAATACGGGAACGAAGTCTCTCATCAGCCTCTTTACGCACAATTCTTACTGTCAATGCGTTCCCTCAGTTCCAGAAGTAAATAACGCGACGGACGTGGGCGCTCTTGGAGGCCTCTGGAGGGAGAAAAAGGAACTGGTCAAAAAACAATGCGAGGCTGAAAAAATTGCTTTCGGAAAAAACTCTCTGCGGCTTTTATTCTCCAAAGGATCGGATCGGACGTAAGGAACGAGTCGGTCTCGAGGATAAAAACGAAAAAATCGTGCGTCGGTCGAGAGCGCATGCGCGCCAAGACATTAGCCGTGGGCTCCAGCTGTCCGCCAATGCACGACACGAGAATTGCATTTGCTTCATTTTTCCGCACCGTATGCCGAAGGGGGTTCGGCCCGACATCCGATCCCTCCGACATAACGGGATTTGCGAAGAGAAAGAAAGGAAAAATAATAAAGTGTGGAAACTATCTGTTTCCTTTCCATTCCGTCGCCCCGCGCGGGGCGGGAGCGGAGCGGAGGGGAAAAAATTGTGGAAAACTGATACGTAGCGCGTTTCGATGAACCCGTATATTATTTCTGTTTTCTGCGAATGCGACGTAACTCCAAAGAGAAATGCGAGGCGTGATTGAACGGAAATTGCCACCGCTGCCCCCACGCGACTAGAGTCTCAGAAAATTTACGAGGCTTGTCGGGGCGCGTCGAAAACCGATGTGGGCCGATACGAATCTCACTTTTTAAATAAAAGGCCATTTTTATTTATACTTCAGGCAGGGACATTATTTGAGAATATTTCTGTGTTTGACTTCGGTAGACTTTTTCGAGCCCCGATATCTTCGGCCCCGCTGGGCTCTTTGAAGTTATACAGCAAAATAAATGCTCGAACGTATATTTCTTCCGGAGTTAGGGTCTGCCTCGAAAGACTTTTTGTCCACGATCTCTTGGAATTGCTAGTTTTAAGTGAATATTTATTTTGGAGGAGATTTTCGGATTTTTCTCCTTTTTCGATTACAGTTTCATTGTTTCGTCGATCCCTTCTGCTTATTTCACTTGGTATACCATGACATTTTATAGTAAAAGGAAAATTTTTGTTTCTTGCGCATGTTCTATCACTTGGCGAGTAATCAGAAAAGGAAGGATAAGCTTTGGAAATGCTAGAATTTCGTCGTAAAAATGCATATGTCGATATCTTAATAAATTGTTAGCCTTTATCGGCAAATTTCAGTTTTCAAATGATTACATACGTAAGATTTAAGTTTTTAAGAGATTGTAAAGTAAATAGTATGTCTTTTTTTTCTCTATCGCAATTTTGTTCATGGATTCTGTACAAATGTGTTATTCATATGGCTATTTTCCTATACACAAGTGGACATTATCCAATTGCAGCTTTCTTGTTCAATGAGGAAATCAAGGGAAAACTGGCGCACTACTGTCGGATTGAAAATAGTATAGACCTGGAATTTGGAGCGTTCCCCTTTGCTGATCTGCCATTATAATGGAATGAATATGTCGTACATCATCCGAAAGAGCATTTTTTCACCTTTAAGGTGACAGTAAGAGTCAATGTCGATCTTCTGCTTAATCTGACTCGACGGAAACCAAATCAAAACACGGTAAATTCGCGCAAATTCATGACTCGGTTATCTTCACACCTTTGTCGAACAATGACCAGCTGTCACAGAAAAACAAACTTTTAGCAGAAATGTGGTATATAGTCCTAAAGCATAATCCGCATTTCTGAGATCCGATTCATTAACCTTTGATAAGCGTCTGAATTGAAAATCGATCTTTTACTACAAATTTGCCCGTGCGCAGTTGAAATTTTTACAACACGCTGTTTAAATGATTTAGAAAAAATAAGCGAGGGCTACTTTTCCTAAATCTATTGTGGGAGGAGATACCAGGAAGCCTATAATGATGACGTCGCTCCGGCGAAACGTCATCGCCGACTCCTCCGTAAAAGTTAGGCCATATCTCATCCAGTAACGGTCCAAGGCATTTTGGTGCCAAAGCGAAGGGTGTTTGCGGCGCCACCGTCGGTAAATTTTTATTGCTGAGCCATTATAATAATTCAGAACAGTATTGCTTGATAAAATTAAAATAATAAAATTTTCTGGTAAGCTTATATTACCAAATATATAGAATGGAGAGAAGGGAAAATCCTCGTTCTGCTACATAGCAACGACTTTGACTTTGATCACTGTGAAATGTTACGTGGTAAGGATTTCAAGACGAAAAAATATTTTCTATATCCCCCTTTCGCCTCCATTTAGATCGTAATCTGTAAAACTTATATCCTTTAATTTGACATAATTTCTGATTTTTGTGAATGTAAAAGAGTAAGGATGCTATGTTGCAAATCAAAATTTTCTCCGCCTAAATGTTACGCCCTAAGCTATGCTTTGTTCGTATTGTCCTTCCGGCCCTGATCCCATCTAGTTGAAAACGGTACATTTCCCGTCGGTAGAAAGAGGCGAAACGGGACAATTTTTTTCGCCCTATTTTTCTCCAGAGATTTTTTCGTTACTTAAATGCAAATATTTTTGAAAGAATATTTCCATTCTATGATGGAAATTTCATCTTAACGAGAGATAAGGTACCGAAGTTTCTGCTCGCAAATAAATTGTAAATAACAGGGGATAAAAACATACAACATTTTAAAGGTGAAATAGCGTTATATTTCGAAGTTAACGTTTTTCGTCGCCACCTCAATATGACTTTGGGAAATTTAATAATTTTCACGATGATAAAATTTACTACAGAAACGTTCGATTTTGTTCTTAGATTTCCATTTCCTATAACTTTTTACTCTCACGAGGCTGGATAGTTTAATCCTTAGCATTTTGCTATTGTAAATCACATCACAATCATCACTTAGGTCAAGGCTTTAACGGGACGGATAACATTTTTTAACGATATGGACCCCGGACCTTACTGAACAGAAGGGCCGAGAACTAAGGGCCGGGACTGTCCCAGAAAAAACGGGACGTATGTTCAACATATGCCTTGTAAACCTTATTCCCCCTTCTTTCTGTAGCTAATAGTGGAGGGAATTCTGATCCTCATTTGATGATAATTCATTTATTTTACCCATTTTCTCAATAGTTTTAGCTTGTGAATGAAGAATAAATAATTGAATTATTTTTCTTTAGTTAAATTTCCATACAAAGATGTTAGTTCGCGACGTATCGATTAAAAATGCCAAGTTTTGTTAATCCTGGTTGACATTTTAAACGTAGCAGTAACCGCAGCAAATCTTCCGGTTATTTATCAAAAGAAAATTATGGGTCATTATTGTTCATAATCGTTCCTCAGCAGAGGGAATCCATCTCTGTGTGGAGATCATAAAGCCTCAAATAGTCATTTATTACACATATTTACTTAATTATTTGTGTTACATATTTTAATTTGTCCTAATAATTACATGCTACGGTATTTAGGATGAATTTGTTTATCCCACCACACAGCACGCATTTGGCCATCGGGATAACCACTCGCTCTTCGTGTGGGTAGTTTTTCGGTGTAGGCATTCCCAATTTTCGCTTCTGCAAAGGAACGGGAGTATCTCATTACCTCTGTTACAACTATGCAAATGAGTCAAACAGCTCGAATCCACTGCTTGCAGCATTTATTCAACAGTTGTTAAGTTTTTTGGCTATACGTATTATTTTTTACTCACCGTACTAACAACTTTCGAAATTCCTTCCTTGTTGTAGTACCTCGCTTGGGATAAATCACTGAGATCTACAGAAAGCTCGACATATTTACTAGCCTTTAAAGAAGATTTGTCTACTATCTTCTGCACCCCACTGATTGATTTTTTATCTCGTTTCTCGCGATCCATTTCTCTAATGGCTGAAATTGCTTTCGTCTTAAACTAACGTTTCATCACAATTGCCATCCATAGAGTTTTATCTCCCCAAAATAAGTTGGACATTTTTCAAATGTTTTTCACCCTCATTAAAATCGACTGTCACATCGATTTACCCCTTTTACTGATCCACAGCACGTCTGAACTTTTTCATTTATTGCTCTAATTAATATTGGCTGCCGTTCCAACGCTAAAAAAGTGGTTTACCAGCTGGTAGTCCCACACAGTTATTGCTTCATGAAGGAAAAACAATGCGATGATTAAGAACAGTATCTTTAATCAACTCCATATTAGCATTGATTTATGAACTGGCCTTATGCGTCACTCGCAAATACTCTTCTATCCTTATTCATGCGGCAGTCTAAAGGCCCAGAGATGTTGAATATCGTCTCATTACAGATTAAAATATATCAGAAATAAATATTTACCCGCTCTTTGTCACTCTAACTCTATCATTTTCGGAAAAACGAGTAAAATTTAATATATAAAATGCAGGTAAATCTGAATCAAATGAATGCAATGCATTCATTTAATTCAGATTTACTATGCCAAGCGAGCTTCTTAAACCGTTCTCCACTAATTGACAGATGGTGCGGGCGTATGCATTTTTTATAATACACGAACCATTTTTTATCATTTAAAGGTAATCTTTAAGTATTTTTTGAGAAAGTTCAAGCTTTGAATTATTTTTTGATGTTTTTTTTCTTGATTATTTAGCCTGTTCTAGCAATCTATTCAACGTATCTAAAATATAGACATTATAAGTTTATTTAGTTATATATCTTAACAATACTGACATACCCGGCGTCAATATGTTGCAACACCACTAACAAAAACTTAAACAAACTCACCATCTTATACAATATATGTATACGACTAGCTGTGTGTAGCAATAAATTAGTTCCACTTAAAGATATATTACGCCATCACCGGACTCCAAAATTCTCAGAACATTTACTGGCCACATGAAAAAATTCTCTAGGAAATTGCAAACCATCAACAATCCCTTAATACAACATATATGGGACTATACACCAACGGTACGTCGAAGAATGAAGAGGATCAAGGAAACCAAACGAATACTCACTCTACTAGAGTCACACACCAAGAGGAAATGTAAAAAAAAAGCTGTAATTAATTATTCTTAGTTATACCTTCATTATCTAGTTTAGTTTAGGTTAGGTTAGGTTAGATTACTTCAAATAAAAGAACCTATCTCCAATACTTCCTAAAATAACAAATAAAAATGAGCAGTGAACCGAACTATAAAGTGAACTTGCTGCTATAGTTCGGTTCAAGTTTAAACAATGAATGAAATCAAGAGAAATAAGCGATTCGATGTACAATGTACGATTCTAGCGAACATATTATTATAGTAGTAATTCATATTAACAGATATCAGCATTTCAAATTACTTTGCCCTTCACATGGTTATCTGTAGTTGGGTTGTAAAGGTTGTTGTATTCTTACATAGCAGTTTTGATTATAGTTAAATGTTCATCGCCAACTCTTGCTGTAACTCTGGACTATTTTTTATTTAATCCAAGAACGCACAGGTTGTATTGGTTAACCCATTAACGCCTACCGTAATTATATAATCATTTGGAATGTGATGAATATATCAACATTAAAAATGTTATGCTCCAATTATTCAATCATCGATATTTAAATATGTTCGCAGAGGAGAGTCTTTAGTAACAGGATTTTTTTGTTGCTACGCTAAAGGATATACTTCTTTTAAAATATTATACAAATGTCATTGTAACCGTGTAGAGTTATTGCTGCCACTGATTGTGTCCTCCTCCCACCACCTCCCCTGCAACTTTCCATCCTTGTCAATGTAATTTTAACCAATTAAATTGTTCTTCGACTTGATGTTGACTTAAACTAGTCGAAATTAGACACCATTGTGATTAATTTTGTGGAATCCGCTAAATACGCCATATTCTAGTTTGTTTTATTTATCGACATACCTTTAATATACAAATGTAAATTTAACATTAAATTCATTAACTTTAATTTGTTAACTTTTTGAAATATTTCGGCGACAACGGGTTGAGTATAACGATAAAAAGTGATTTCCATATTTCAAAATATTAGAAATATATTCGCAGATCAGAGAACGACGCAGGGTACAGGGAATTATTATTATTTATTCGTACGGAGAGGTTAGGCAAAAATAACATATGCCTTGTAAACCTTATTCCCCCTTCTTTCTGTAGCTAATAGTGGNATTTCCACTATATTTCATTCAAAACAATTATTAAACAAATATAAAACAAATTAACAAAGAAAATGTTTAACTTTGATGTAATTATTTTGTAATCGTTTGGTACGAAAAATTTCGTCAGCCAAAATAGCCACCCTATTAATTTGCTCTAAACTTAGCGATCAATATATTGATTCGAGTTTAATTCTGATGATAAGGAAATTCGCTCCTTTTATAAACGTCACAACTAATATTGTTCATGTGACATACGGTTAAACCTTTTCGTGATAATTGATCAAAATTCTATGGAAGTATGTATATATAAATCTAACCATTAAATAAAAAAATATTCTCATTATTTGATTATAAAATTCATAGTTAGCTTTGGTAAATCTGATTTCATAAATGGTTGATAAGAAGTCATATTCTTGATAGTTATGACTGAGTCATATCTCTTATACACATTTCTAGCTGAAGCAAAATCCTAAGATTTTTTCTGTCGAGAGAAACCAAATTTTCACTCAAAAACATGCAGATTTTTTTCTGTAGTCATCATCAGGACAAAAATTATTTCTTCATCTGCACAACCCATAGGGAAGGGATTTAGAAATAATTCTGCGCAAAGTCGTCGTAGTCGTGCGCCTTCAAATATTGCCAAAGAGTAGTCGGAAGAGAAAAATTTATACATGACTGGACTCGAACCCAGATATCCCAATTTCTGAACGGATGCTTTTAAATTCGCTTTGCTTCCCTTAGAACAGAATCGTACTGCCCCGATGATTCTTTAATTGCTTTAGAGCATCCGCCCGGAACGCAGAAGGTCTTGGTTCCAGTAACAGTCACGCATGACTTTTTCAACTCTGTTTATTCATTTGGTTTCTCAAGAGCATGTTTTCATCATATGTAAACTTTGGATAAAAAGAAAATGACATTTTCGTTTATTCTACGGATCTTTTCGACCTGTTTTAATTAACTAGCCTTTGAATACGACTGGAAATAGCACCTGCGTAATTACAGAATCCACGCTGCCACCAAGACTTCCTGGAGCCGCTAAGCGTACCTGGTTTCGGAAATTTCCGACTCCCTCCACCGCACCTGATTACCTCCCAAACCCTACCCTCTCCCAGACCGACCCAAAACCCTTTCTCCCAATCCATAAATCTGGGGAAGTTTCCTCGGGTGTTAGAAAAAGAGGGTGTTTTGCGTCGGTGGATAACGCATGCTGGCGTGCAAGAGGGTCCCTCTTCATTAGCGTCGACTCACCTTTGATCCTTTACTTTTCCCTCCGACGTTATCCATTGTGCTTTGATCCGCATACTCTCCACTGCTCGCGGGTCGCATACAGTGTAGCTGGCGCGATACTTCGCATGGGCTTTGGTTCGGATGACCGCGTCGCTGTCCTCTTGCGGAATTAGCAGCGCGCGTGCGATTGGATAGAAACGTTGGGTAGGGTTTCCGCGGAGGGGAGCGGATTCAAACCCCGCTGCGGAGCGGGCGTAATTATCGAACTCCGAGGAGTCCTTGCGAGAATATATATTGGACGAATTATCGGAAAGCGATGGGTGAAATCGGCGATGTATCGCTGATAGAAATCCGTGATATTTTTTATTCCTTCACGGTACGTTTTGGACGACGAATTGATTATTGGAGTCATATGCTGTCAAAGTGAGACCGAAAGAGGTGTTTGAAAAAAGTCTATGGTATATCCGTTTTATCAGGAGAAAATTCATCTGATATGAAGAAATTCAGGAATCGTGAATAATGAGTCGCGATCGGTTTTATATGCATGCTGGGGTGATATTGGATCGAATGAGTTCCTGCATGCGCGTTTAACCGTGAGTTATGTTTCAGAAGAATTGGTGCCTTTGAGATGTACGAGTATTTCAATTTGCATATTCTTTCGGCGAGGTTAGGCCGAAATAGCCTCTCTTCCACCCAACCTTTGGAGATATTACATGGTATTACTAATAATATTACTTTAATAACTAACAATATTTGACTAAAATAAATATGAAAGTACTTCGTAGTTTATTCCATCATGGCGTTCCACTAATTAAGCTAGAACATATTGATTACATTAATAATTGAATAAAATTAACTTAAATCTACAAAACAAAATCAAAAATCTCCACAATCTGACAAACATGAATTACGTATGTACCTAGCGACCAATCCTCTGAAAGAAGGAGAATGATACACATGATATGAAATCGTGCAATAATGATACATGGAAAACACTTGAAAAAGCTTCCAGTCATCGGACTGTTTAATATCTTTCGTAGGAAATTTCTCAAATAATGAGATTGCGTCCGATACCGCGGACTACGCATTCTCACTTGCGTCAGAGAGTTTCGTAATGTTGGCAAGGTGGAAATGCACAAAGAAAAACATCCTTTTCGACATCATCTTCCGATTCACTTATCTAAGTTCATTCGGTCGAACGAGCAAACCTGCATGATAGATCGATCAAGCGAAAACATTCCCAACATTTCCTCTTCGAATTCATCATTCGCTCGCGCAAAATAAACAGCCACCCGTCATGTTCCGGCGAAAGATATAACGGCGTGATTCCTCCATTATTTCTTGGAGCGCAAACAGAGGAATGGTCTACGAAGCCGAGATAATCACAAAGAGAGAGAGAGGGATGGAGAAGTTTGACGGGGAAGGAGATGGAGAATATTTGAGCTGTAAGCCCTCAGCAATTAAGCGTTAGCATCCGGGAACCCGCCGAGCTAATTCTCGCCACAACTTGCGTCTGTTTGATAAGAGGAGCTTTCAGGGCGATATTTCCCCACTCCAGCTCAAGAATCCGCGACTCGAAAGTGGGAAAAGTTGCGGAAAGAAAAGAGATGTTAACCCATCGGTCGCGGAGAAGACCCTCTTTGCAGATGCAAAGAGGGTTGCCTGAAAGCCGGGGGCATGAAAGAGTTTCGCGCCCGTGAGGTAAGGGACGTGTTTCCGTGGGGCCATATGGGTCCCATTCCAACCAGAGTGAAAGGTTATGCTGGTGGAAGCGAGGCGTGGGCGGAGGGCCCTCGAAACAAACGGGAGGTGTGGAGGGTAGATAGGGGTTCGGGAGAAAATGTTCCGTCAGTTTCTTCTCTTATGCGTCATCGCCCACGATTGCCAGTGACGTCATGACCACCCCGCTGGGAATCTTACAGTGCGTGTTTTGTTTTTTTCTCGGTTTTCGTCTCGGTGTCAGATACTGGTCTTCTTCCTTTCGGTAATTTGGTCGAGGTGATGTTCCATGACGTCAAATAGGGTGATTGTTTTTTCTACCACTGGCTGTTGTCTATTGATAATTGGAGGGGGAGTTGATTAACTGTACAAGGTCTCTATCCTCGTTCTTCAGTACTGATAATACGAATATTTAGTTTGAGTAATCATGTTAGTCGTGATGATAACTTACTTAGCACATAGAGGTTACGTCAAATTGCTAATAAATAAAAATAAGTAATAAATATTATAACAAAGAAAACATTTAAAATACATGAAATAGAATCAATTAAATATCTTACATAAAAACTTCAAGTACTTTATGCACACAGATATTCGGAAAATACTAAAAATTACAAATAGAAGTCATTCATAATGTGGAGAAAAGTGACTGAAGAAACCAACGCAATTTGAAAGTCCACCAAAAGCTTCAGATGATGGGAATGAGTTCTTGCCTCTCCACCCAAAAACGAAGAGATCATAGTTTTGGGTCCATACTCAAAAATATTTGTGATGGAAAAAAAGTCGAATTGGCCGTTGAATACTTTGAGGGAGAAGGAAATGTCAAACATCTGCATCTGGCCTACAGACATTGTTTTTTGTAGGTAATCATTCTAGTTAATACGCACCACATTCGATGCTAACATCAAAAGACAACCTTTTTATAATTATTTTAAGGCTTCTATTGTAGTTCTGTGATAGGTCCATGTACACGAAGTATATCATAAGGAACGTATTCTTAAAAACCGCGACATTGGGAAATTTCTTAAGCCTGACACGATTTTGTTTCTTACATTTTGATCAAAATTCGTACGCATACTTAAAAGGTGGCGCTTTAAAGAAGCCAAACCAATTTTTAATTCACTGTTTAAATTTTCAGTCAATTTATCTTTGAAAGTTGTTAGAATAACAAAAATAAGCAATTTTAGCGTTATTGTCACCCTGAAATTTGCCCATTAGCAAGAGGCAGCGGATGTGCACGCCTATTTATTGCTCTGTTTCTTTTGTTAGTTACACTGCAAACGAACTGATCTAAGGCGAAACGATTATTTCTTGGATCGATTTGTCCTATCTCATGTTTCTCTTATTTTACACACATAGTCTGATAGGCAAAAGTAGAAAATGTTGTAATGCTCTGGGCACAAATTACCCCAAAGAATAACAAGCAAAAAAGTAGCAGGGGGACATATTTTATTTAAGAATTAAATCTGCTTTCGGGGGAAATTAAGAACGGTCTTGGTTTCAGAATAACTCTTATGCTATCAGTGAAATTGATTCAAAAAGTTAAAACGTAAATTTGAGAACAATGCGTGTTAAGTCAGGGAGAATCAAAGATGAGTCTCATTACACTATAAATTATTTAATCACGCAACAATCAATTAAATACGAAGTTTACAGAGGATATCTTGCTTGTCACATCTTCAAGGTGGAATCATGCGAGTATGAAGTTAAATCTGACCGCAGGACTCTAATTCAAAAGATTTCACTTCTAGCTACCCTTCAAGGTAAAATTTCAAATATCAAATAAAAATAGTTTCTGTTTCTGCTATGGGGAACTTGTAACCACTGAGAGAGTTTACTTGTACACCATTGGGTGTAACCTGTTAATTAATCCAGAGGAAATAAAGGAATAGAAGTAAATTTGAACTCCTCTAGTACGCGTTAAAAAGACATTTTCATATTCTTTGCATTTTAGGGATTAGTTGAGGTGGCTTTAGGTCAGAATATTCACCGAGATAACTTTGAGTGGAACATCTAACACTCGCTACCCGTGTTACAGATTCTGGGAACTATTTCCCACAACTTCAAATGATATTTTCGTCTCGTATCTTTCAACTACAACTGCATTAATGCCCAGCGTTTCGGCGTGTGACAGGGGATGTCTTATGCGACTCAATTTTCTTTTTTGCGTGCAATTCAGTCATGAAAGCAAATTCAGTCATGAAAGCAAATTCGGTCATCGTCTTTGGGAAACCGAAAATTTTAGGCATTTGCCGAACTCATTCAAACATTCAAATATTTAGAATTGCATGTTATTCCGGTATCACATGAAATGAGTAAAGTTCTGCTAATCGCCAAAGAGGCACGGTTTTGCAGGTCAAACATAATCTTCTCAATTATATCGGATTTGTCTTCGGTCAAGTGATCTGGAACATTAGGAAAATTTTAGTATATTCGGTAATTCAGCAAATAAGCAGGAAATTTACCTCCACCTTGGAAATAAATACGTGAACACCTTAATGAATTACGTCAAAGCAACGTTGTATGCTCATATGCTACGCAAATATTATATCGAATCTGATTAATAGGTCTGATACACGGACTAGTGTTTCATAATTGACAAATACTATTAGTTATTTACTTACAGAGAAAATATATGGATTAAGCGATTGCTGTATTCATAAGTATCGGAACATTTAACCTTAGATGAAATTGAGGGGGCCTCGGGATGGTCATGGGGGTAATTCGTTCGACTTCGGTGAAATAGGCTCCGGGATCTATTCCCACTGGAGGCTCACGTGCAAAATGACTGTCGAAGCACTTTAAAATGACTTCTTACTACTGCTATAAGATGGAGGAAACGATAAAAATACAAGTTTTCCAGTATTTTAATTACTTTTTCTCTTTGTATTAAACTTTGAATCAACCCACTTGGGATTACGTCAATGGATTTACTTATATACATGTATCCACCGACCGTTTAGTATTGATTGGATGAGGGAAAAGCGCCGACAAATAACTGTTAAATTAAGGCGATAATAAATATTTGTACCATTGTCCTATTTAAAAATTATACTAAATTTTACAGAAAGTATATAGACACTGTTCCACATTTAATATGCTAAACAAGGATGCGAATACAGCAAAATGTGAACTTTTGTAAGCTATGGTAAGCTATTCCAACTATACTTCGATTCATATTTCAGTTTTGCATAATAAAATCCAATGTCGTAAGCAGTCCCCACCATAGCTATTGCTTCATCGCCCCTTATGAATAATGAATATTTTATAATGAATATAGCCGTTCTCAAAATCTCCGCAGAATTTTGGAATCCACAAGACTTTCACGGCCATTTTTTCCCATTTTTATTCTATGGTAATTCTTTGTAATTGGTTGCATCGCTTTCTTTTTTGGTCCTGAATATTTGAAGACTAATTTTAAATTCTTAATGTCGGACATCTGTGTCAACTCTATATTTTAAATTAAGTCGATATGTGTTAAATTTACTATTTGTTTTTAGCAAGCTCTGTTAACAGCTTTACATATAACCCATTGCCCTTGACATAGAAGTATGTTATTACCAATTTGCGATATGAATATTATGATAAGTATCGTGCATTGTATTGAATTTTTGCACCATTTTTCTCTCTTTTGTCGAGTGGGAGTCTTCCTTCAACATCAGCATTTCTTCAATCAAGTGGGAGTATTTCTTCAATCAGCCAGAGAGTTTTGAGCTGTAGAGAACAAACCCACCGGCCTAATTACAGTTATTTTTAAAACTTAACTAAAGGATTTTTTACTGTTCCTAAAACGAAACAGGCGAGGCCATATCGGGCAAAATCCAGACGAAAGAAAAGCCAAATATTAATTCTGAATTAGCAACAATAGACGTAAATGACCCTTATAATTTAGGAACTTTGCTAATAATTTTCAGTCGTGGTATATGCCACCTACCGCACCTGGAAAAAATATCTGACTTCTGGCTGACCATATCCCACCTTGCTAAAAGCGGGACAATTCTTATCAATAAAACTGTACAAAATATTTCTAAGATGCTTTAATTACTTCAATGTAAGAGTCATTTGAAATTTTCCATTGTATGAATGGAAATTTTATATGAACTAGGAATAAAAGTACTCTTATTTATAGCGCGCATTTGAAGGATAAAGCACAGGGGAATGATAAATGTTAAAAGAGAAATGGCGTCAGCTTTGGAAACTAACTTTTATCATTCTACATAAGCAAAGTTCTTACAAATGTCAACATAAAATGTACTGCGAAGATGAAAGGAGGAAAAAAACCTAACTACTATAAGTGTTGCGTGGCTATTTTAATTTAAAATAATGTATGAATGAAAATGTAACATTATTTGTCAATACTCTGATTTATTTACTTAAGTTCATATACCGTTAACGATAAACCGGAAATATAACAATAAAATTTCTTCTTCTAACAGTTCCTTTGATAGATATGGAAAGTTCTTAACATGAACGTACAACAAAGTGTAAACTGGAAAAATTCATTCTCAAAGAGTAATTTAATATATCTCTTGACAATTGAAGGGAAGGTGGAGTACTTATTTACCCACATTCTAATGAAAGTTAAATAGCTAGAGATACATATGCAAATTATGATCGCACATTCTGAGCTCAAAGTCGATGTGGTGTGTTTGAACAATAATATTTAGATAACTGACATAATTACTGTGAAACATGAAAAGATTACATATCAACTGAAGGATCAATTTATCATCAAATAGAAAAATGAAAATAGTGCAATTAATTATATAATTTTCAGGAGCCTGTCCTTGATCAGTAATGCTTTTGGAACTTAACGTTTTTGTCTGTAACCGAATTTCACTTCTCTATTTAAGAAACTTATTTCTTGTATCAGATTACATTTCCAGTTATTTCTGTCGGTTGTTAATTGTCATTTATTTTGCTGTTGAAATTTTTTGAGGCGAATATCTTGGGAAGTCGAATAAAATGCCGAAGGTCTTCGGCGAAATACTTTGAAAAAATATCACCTACTATTTTTCGTTATACTTGAGTAAGAAAAACTTCCAGCAGAAAATTATCTGAGAAAATGCTAATATTTTGCTGTGTGAATTCAGATCTAAACCATCTGAAAAGAAACATATTACGGAGGTTACGCAGACCTCAGCAAAGATTCGAGTTGTTGAAACAGTGCTATGTTATCAATCCATCTTTCATTCAATTTTTTTATGTACTGTTTATTTCATTTCTCTCTTCCTTTTGCTACCAATAGCATTTGCATGATTAAGATATTTTATGAAATACTCCTTTAAACAGAAAACAAGCACATGCATTTTCTCTCCTCATGGCATTGTTCCCTGCGGTGAATAATTCCTGTTATCTGTACCCTAGGTGGACGACATTCCCATCATGCAGGGAGAATCATCTCTGCATGAGAATTCAACTCTTTCTCCAACGCCGGCCTTCATTTCGTGTTAAATACTGCCCTGACAGGGGAGCTGTCGACCTTGCATCATCTTCGCCACGAGGAGAATCATCTGCGAGCCCTTGCCCCTTTAGGAATCTATTCCGTCAGAACCAAGAAACTCCCGAATTCCAAAATCATCTCAACTTTAAATGAAAAGCCTCAGGCTAAGGGCAGTTTGCTTTGGCAGTTAAATTGATTTCTTAGTTACTTAATTTGACCTCTACTAGTACGTTTACATTTGCTAATACTCTTCTTATTGATTGAAACCTGACTAGCATGACGTTAACATTTTAAATGCATTATCTTTCGGCGACCAAATTTTTATTGCTCATTTCAGAGCGTATACTGGGCATGACGCAAAAAGTTCACATTCCCTGATCATTGGATCGGGTCTTTGTGATGCTACTTTTAACTGGTTCGTTTTACATTTCATCTCAATGTAACGACGACTTGGATTGAAGATCGAGTTTTGAAATCTTTGAAAAAACTGTCCCAACTCGAAATGGAAATATTTCTCGAACTTTAAAACAAATTCTATTTCGTTAAGCTCATGATTTTCCCTTAAAGCAGAAACATCCCTGAATAGCTTGTATTAATATTAAAGATATCACGTCAAATATAGTATACGAGTATTGGTTGCTTCTGGTTATTGCAAGACGGTTTCTCGCCAAGATAGCGAAATTTCCATCACTGAGCATGGCTCTAATCAACGCTTTAGTCATGATAATTTGATAAAAATTGTGTTTTGTGCCATTTGAAAGGCTGAGGGAAGAACTTGGAAGATTTCAATGGGAAAATACTTTCAATTTGTTGACTTAAAAATCGACTCATGTCGCATTCTTTTCGAGATATTTAATTCTATGAAGTTAAATAGTGCCTTTGTGAAGCCAGAGTTTAATGGGTATTACGGTCACTTTCACGGTCTTGGAATTATACAGGCATGCTAATCCAAATAAGATCTGCTCTCGGATTTTGCGAATAGCAATTCCGAAATGCGGACAAATTTCCGTTCCCCTGAGATATTTCAGGGAAAAGAATTTATCCATCCGTCTACTTTTTCTCATAGGCAAACTCTTTTTGCAATAGTTAGGTGTGGGACACTGTTAAACGCTTTCCTGAAATCTAGAAAAACTGCATCTGTTCTAACACCCTTATCTGCTGTCTTAGCTACTACATCGTTCATAGAAGAGGAAAACTTGGTCCCACGTGACCTACCTTGAGGAAACTAATTGTTCCCTTTTCACGAAGAAAACCCATTATTGAGCTCGGTATAGCTCCGTTATTTTACAAAAGATCGAATAGAGTGAAATTGGGCAATAGTCGTCTGGTTTGAGGTACTCCCTTTCTTAGGAACCGGAGTGACATTCGCTTTTTTCCATGACATTGGGACAGTACCCTCGTCTAACGATTTCTGGAGGAAGACGAGAAGAAGGGAATTATTCCCCTTAATTAGCTCATTAGCTAATTTCTTAATGACAAGAGAGGGAAAATGCCTTCGGGTTCCGGTGCCTTTTTCCTGTCGACTGTCGCAATAACTTTCCAATTCTATGAATAGATAATTCAACGAGAATCATCTCCGAATTAATGCGCGTAGTAAATTGATCAACTTGACCATTGTCTACAGCAAAGCATTTGCGATAGTGCTGGTTAAAGAAAATCCTTTTCTTTATTGATTTATTATTGGTAGTTCTCTTTCTGCTTTCTAGGAATGGTATTAGGTGCGGAAGACTCACTCTCAAGTCTCACGCTCAAATTTTTTTCTAATTCTAATAATAATTCTCCGTAATTCTTTCTTTTCATCAAAAATTCCGCTATCAAGAATGGTAATGAAGTGACAAAGATTTCTTGGTCTGTAAAAAATAAACTAGCTTTATCCCTTGCGTGATTTGAAATTTATTTTATACTTTATATAGAATATCGCTCGAGTAACGCTGTGAATTCTACCAAGGTGAGTTGAAATAAATTATTAGTTTATTATAAATCATCTTAATCACGCGAACACCACCTTAATGTGAATTAAATTCTCGTAATAGCGTATTTGATGTATCGGTTAACGTTGATACTTTCCTGGTCTTTGAAATATACAAGCTCCAGTGGTAGGGTTATATAAAAAAATTCTATTTGGTATGTTATCAGATGATCATTGAAAAACAAAGAATAAAGAAGCTAATGAATTTTCTCGTCAAAGGTTTCGAAATTTTTAACGAAATGCTGACGCTAGAATATCACTAAAACGCAATATTCGGGTTCATATCCAATTAGTTCAATCTTCTATTTGATATGGTGAAAACGAACCTCAGTATCTAAAATTGTCACCAAAAAATAATTGATTGGAGTAATACCCCGTCTTGCGTAAACTAGGAGTTCGGCGATACTTGATTTTCTTCTACCGCTTCATCGCTCACACATATCAATTATATGCTGGACAGAGGCTCTCTGCTCAATTGAAAAAGGCTTACAAATATTAGAAAATATAGCTACAAAGTAAGAAATTGAAAAATGAATAGCTGATATGATGAAACTGTGAGTTAGAAAAAGTACTTCTTGTCATCAGAATAGATTGTTAGGATGCCATCGACATCGGAAGAACTTCGTTTTTCGTGACTTATTAACTTTTAAATATTTTATATTGATATCTATAAAGTACATTTTTACTGAAAATTTTTAAATTAGTGTTTGTTAGGACTTTTTTCAACTTAAAGAAATTTTCTATATATGCTACTATTTGTATCCCAATTGACGATAATTCTATGTAGGCGATTTCCGTCGATCCCACTTAACTTAACACGCGTAACTTCGGGGAATCACTGTTATCAATTGTTAATTTGTTTCCTGACTAAACACTTAGTTGATAGATAATTAATAAATGATTCGTTTATTAGAAATGATCTTAATCACGTGAATACTTTCCGATAAAGGTTCCCAACCTCGAAAACCACAACCTTTCGTTGGAAGACCGATTGAGTCGCGGAGGACATTCGTCCTTCCATTAGAAAAAGGTTCCCAACCTCCTATCTAAAACGCGTGATCGTCCACTTGCTATTTTGCAGTCCCATTTAGAATGGCTGGTGGTTGAATAAGGCGTAAGTGGCATTCGCCCTTCCTTTCTTAAAATGGGATTAGTCTGGCCGTGACTTTCGAAGGGAGTGGACGTGAGGAACAGTCGCCGAGGACTGCGAAGACCTCACCTAAGCATCGGTAAGAATCGTAAGTTTTACTAATACATTTCTACCTATATCTCGATCAAACCGATGCTGAGTCTATCATAATAAGTATTAGCTAAATTTATTTAAAGTAATTATTTATCACAAGGCAAGCTAATTGCAATATATCTTCCACCACAGACTTCGGTGGTAAGGTTCCTTGGAATGGGAAAATGGATGGAGAAGCCGTTCACGCGCTGAAATCAGTTCTACTTTCTGGAAATGTTTCATAGCAGTTGTGGAATTGCGTTTCCTCCTCAGCAAGACTGAACCGAAAACGCCGAGTTAATCGCACCATTCTTGAGGGGGTAAGTCTTTTCATCTCTAGTTTAAAATGAACAAATTTTTACGTTTTCATTTCTAATGTTGCACGTACATACATATCGATTTTTTTCATGATGATCGTCGTAAAGTTTTCTCACATTCTATCCTTTGGGTTAATATTTTCTTATATATGAGGTACGTGATATTTTGTGTAGAGTTGTATGAGAACTTTGATATTCTTTTCTTCTCGTTATATCTAAACTGTGTATGTGAATCAGTAGCAATCATTTAATTGCTTGATTGCTTTCCCGAAATCGTGTTGCAAAGGCTTCATCCTTTTCGATACAGATTTCTGCTTATCATTTCGAGTAACATGTAAATTCCGCTATACTGAATCAATAAAGCCTATAAAGTTCCTAGTCTATATCGTTCCTAGCATTCAGCAGAAGTTGCTTCAGGTAGCTGCTCTCCTGCTGTTAGTCGTCAATTTGTTTCATTTCAGACCACCTTATAACCTGAATACAATTTTAAATTAATATACCGATAAAACTAAGTATGCAGTTTAATTTTTAAGGAACATTTTTCTTTCGGAGATGTTAAAACGTCACACGCATAGAATGGTATACCGAATGACAGTAAGCAGCCAACCCATTTCTTATAAGCGTTTCTTAATGTGAGTATAGGTTGTAATTTTATATGTTGAATATTTAGCAGTGATAAATACTCCTGTAATTTTTGTGGTAAATTTTTTGCTCCAAGTTCTCCATAATATATCGGTGTCCTTAAGGAGCTTTTGTGCCACGGGAGCCTTGATTTTCTGTGAACTTTATTATCGAAAGAGGTAATTTAATTGAAGTATTTTTTACTAAATCGAACGTCAAAAATATCTTTGTACATACAAAGTTAGTGGTCTTCATTCTTGTGAGTTTTCTAAAATATTATCTACCTATTTTAGATATATCCTACGGGAGCGCCGAAAAGAAATTAGCGGGTTTCTTTCACGTTTTCGGGAATCAGGATGAAGGGTTAAAAGTTAAATATTTTGGTATGCACATATGACCCTTAAATCGGAAACAAATTATTTTTGAATTAATATTGGTACTGATGGCAATAGGTGAGAGGCAGGACCAGCGCTTGCGGGAGTGTAGGTTATGTCAAGCACAAGGAAGAAGGGTGCCTTTTTGAGTTCTTTTACGTTACTATAACAATTGATTGAAATTCTTTATCCCAATAATTTAAAATTCATTAAATTATATATTCGTTTATCTATAAAATAGTTCTTCTATTTAAATCCATCTTTTCCATTCCCACTAAAAATGCATTTCACACAGTGGGAAATTTTGTACGAATTAAGGTACTAAAGAATAAATTCAACTTATGAGATTTTATCAAATTCAATTCTGAAATAACCTATTTCTTAATTCCTTACAGTAACTAGCCATGAAATTGGTTTATTGAAGTTTCCTTTAACATTTAAAAATTCCCAGAAGGGAAAACCTTTTCCGTCCTATAAATATTTCGAAAGATAAGAAAAACCGACAGATTTTCTGTATATATATATATTGAATAAGCAATGACATAAGGATTTCCATTTTTATTTTTACTTTGTTACCATTACTACCTCAGTGTGAAAAGTGTGTGTGTGTGTTTTGTAAGATAAATCAAATGGGAAATCAAAACCAAGGTATCGAATGGGATAGCAGATCATACAAAAAGTTTTTAGCTAATACGTCAAAATTAGATGAGAGAGATGTTTGAAAGAGGATCAGGTAATTGTTAAAGAAGGAATGATAATAGAGAGCTCTCACGGTTATATAGAATCAGTATTACCAAAAGGACAATGCCAGTCATGAAATTTACGTCTGAGTTTTTGAATATAAGTGCATTGAATGAGTGTTTCTGACTGAAGAAGTTTAATGTGCTGATTTAATGTGGTGGTGGCTTACTGATTTCACTAAGGTAAACATTTTAGTTGGTGGTTGGTTTAATATTTGTAATAGTATTGTTATGATATTAGAGGTAATTTTCTTGTATCATAAGTATAAAATAAAAATGGAAATCAAATTAAATCTTACATCAGGCATTTCGTCAAAATTTTTAGTTAAATGTGATTTCTCATGCTAATCAAAAAAAAACAAATATGAATTCAATATCAGGATTTTTATTTAATAATTCTGCGTTTATGTAAGCGATTTACTGTAGATTATCAATTGATTATTTTTATGAATTTTGCACAAACTGAGCATAGGTGAAAGAATTTAGTAAGCCCATTAATAGTAATTAAAAGTAATCTTACTAGCACACTCCTAGTTTTCATGTGTAATTGTTCTAGTTTGGAGGTCTCAAGTATAGGTACTCAGGAATGGGTTGGTGGTATTTCAAGCTATAGTATTGAGTAAAAATGTTTTAGGATACAAAGTTTGAGATTTTGACATTGGCAGTTTGGGCAAGAGCTTACACCTTTGTATAAAGGACTAAGTAAGGATTCGGTGTAAGTGACAATTTTGAATTTCAGATTATAGCATGAAGGGTAGCACTTCCCTCAAACCAATATATATGCATCATTATTCTCATGTGTTAGTGAAACTATCTATGACCAACTCTTCAATGTTAAAATTCTTATGAAGGTAGATTCCTTTCAGTATTAATGCAAATTTTACTACTTTTATTTTTCTCGTTGCTTTTGGGAATAGTATCTTATTTGAAAGATGCATAAAATTTAAGGATACTGAATTAATCATTAATTATTTTAGTCATTCCCTCTAAGTGGATAAATTTCAAAAGATTTTTGGATTATTCAACCAATTAAATCTTAAAGTTTAAGCATTAACATAATGAACACTTTTTCACTGTTCCACATTGAAAAGCAGTTTATAACTTTCTGCATTCCTTTCATATGTATCTTTTTGCAACAATTACTTAATTTACTAGTCTCCTTATTTAATCAGGTGTTTCATAGTTACAGCTTTTTATTTCTAATAAATGTTTTTCTTCCATGGGGAATCCAATTGGAGCACATTGATCAACCTTCATATGTTCAAAGAAAGGTTTTGCTGCAGTTGACACTTGGTTAAGTTTTTTCATGCCATTCCTCTTGAAGAATATTGATTGATAAAAAGGTAAGATATGTAAGAGATTCTCATCCATTTCACATGCATTAAATTGGTCTTAAGAAAGATATTTGACAAATTTAATTCCTGTTGACAATCATCTTTTTACAGCATGACCATCTTTTAGTGAACAATTTTGGCCAAAACTGCTGGATATTTGTGCTCTTTCCTATATAGTAGAGGCCCTGGTCCTTCTGCAAGGGTCTTCCTTGTATGATTTTGGGATTCTGCCTACTGAAAGCAGATGAATGACTGTGCTTACATTGGAGGCTAGTGAACTTAATGGACTTTGATGCAGAAGTCATCCTAACCACAATTGATTAAGCACTACCTGTGCCCTGTGTATATATTTCTGGGCATTTATTTGCTTTACAGTGCTATTAGTATGCCTGGGGAATACATACACCACAGAGGTTGCAGATGTGGTAATAAACCCTCAAAGAATCAACAAAATATTAAAGATTATTTAATTCAGAAACTTTTGGTCTCACCATATCAAAAGATTTAGCAACTACTTGAGTATGAAGAGTTAGAGGATTGATATTCCATCAGCAATAGTGTTGCTAAAGCAGAAAGTGTTGTATTGCCCTCCTTTGTATTTGCAGCAGATAGAGATATCTCTGCAACTACTCTGTTTTATCTATAATTATTCTGTAACTTGTTTTCATTTGTAAAGATTGTGGATGCCCCCAGCAGCCACAGTGCTAAGAGCCTCATTAAGTTCTTTATAAGAACTATACATTAGAGGTCAAGATGTGGCTGTTTCAATACTCATGGAATGGATGGATTTTCTTGGTGACTGGATGCTGGTGAGGAGACACAGCAAACTTCTGCATCTGACTAGAAGCAGCCACATTCTACCACTGACCACTGAAGAAGACCTGGAAATAAGTGCATTTTCTGCAGAACTCTAGAGATTTATTTACCGGATATCATTTGCCATTTTCTCTTTTTTTGTTATCAAATCACTTCCAGAGAGTTGCTGTGGAAACATCCAACAACAAGCAGAGCTGGAGGTGGATGCCAAAATCCTTTTGAAGTGATCTTCCTTGGATTGCTTTAAGGTACTCCTGAAGAGGTCAGAAAAAAGCATGGGAACAGCAGTAACTACATTCAAGGTACAGGGAGTAGTTACTTCAGGTATTCATCTGTGGAAAAATCATCCAAAGTATAGACATCTAAATATTTCCTTAAGATTTCCATATATTTAAGTGATTGAATATTTCTGCTGTATACAAAGTTTTGGTGTATTTTATCATTTCCTGGTTCCAGACTCAAAGAATTGTTTTTCTTGATGAGTTATCTTGGATTTTTGTAACATGAATCTATTTAGCCTAGCAAATTGTCAAAGATTGTACAAGAAACAATAATCAAGGTTTTTAAATCTCTCTATTTCCAAGACATATCGAATTTAATCACCTTCCTTAAGGTGTACACTTAGCCACACAGTTGAATTGTTCATAGTATTTAATTTTAGTGTATTGTGATTTCTCACAGATTGCTACTGGTTTTACATCATTGCATTAGAGTGAAAGTGCTGTTTCCCATTATTTGAAATTCTTAAAAATGAACATTTCTTCGTCTATTTATTCGTTTTATTTTGTTGTTTCTTTGTTATTTCGTTTTTCAACTAGATTTTTAGGAAATAAGTTTCTTAGCTGAGCTAGTGTGAGTAGAATTTGCTGCATTCCAGTGATATACATTTTTATACTGTTGTCTTTTGGTGTTATTTTACTCCTAAGCTTACTTCTGGAAGAAACCATAATGGGTAAAAATGGTGGTATGAAATTAAGAAAGTAAATTACTAAATTCTAATGGATTATCAATTATTATATTCTTATTAAGGTAACTTAAGAAAAATTATTTCTGATAGTGCTTATCTTTCCTTTCACATTTGGTATATTGATGTTGCTGTTTTCAAATTGTGTTAATTTAGATTTTCTCTTATCATTGACAAAAACTTAGATGCTTATTTTTATAAATACTACAATATATATTTCATATTGAAATAACATTATTTTGTGCACAAATAGTATTTGGTCATTTATCATCTCATACTCTTTTCGTCATCCTTCAATGTTGCTTTACAAACCTAATATTTGGAATATTACACTGAATTTCTTGTAATAAAACTATTTTGAATTATAATTAGCTGATATTTTCTCCTTGATGGAAAGAAGATTTATGACTTATAATCTGGTCTGACTTTTATCTACATCCTTCGTACCCTGTTTATATATGGTCAAATTTTATGCTTCGTAAGAATGTATAATTAAGTGTATGAAGAGGAGGAAAAATATTCACAGAGTGGCCCCTGCAACAACTTTAATTCATTCAGTATGTTTAAACCTTATTGTATATGTGATTTTAACAATATTTTTTTACATTACACTTCACAGGAATTTGTTTCAATGAAGTATCTTAAGCATTGTCAAGGCTCAGCATTAATATTGTTAGCAAATTGGATGGTAGGCTTGTCTGGAAAATCTTCGTTATTCTTGTTCTACTGTGGTCAATTTTCTTGGGCATTTTATTCCTTTGTTCTTTATATGGTCTATTCTTGATTGGTCTTTTGGAATTATTGAGGATTGCTTCATTCTCTATCACATATGCATGTATGCATTTTCAGTGAACCTATCAGAGCATGAAGTTATAAGCTCTGTATCTGTATAATATCTGTGCCTGTGTATGCTATATATTAGCTGTGTATTACAGCTTATAGTCTAGTGTCTGATAATAATTATACTGAGTTATTCCTTTTTTAATTATTTTGCTCTTTTGAGAAATGTATTCTTTACACATGGCAACGTTCTTTTAAGTTTAGTCTTCTTTTAGAAATATCTATACAGTTGAATTACCAATCTCTATATTTGTTTACTATCAATATATAAGCTAATACATTGAGTTGTAGGTTTTCCAATATCTACAGATTTCCTTAAAATTAGTGATTTTTCTTTCAGGTGTTTTACCTTTTTCTATATTGTATTGATAGTTTCAAGGGATTTTTACTTTTGTTGTTGTATTGCTATGTCATGTCATCACCTGTCATTTCTATTGACGGCTTATGACACTGCTATGTATCAAAGTTAATACTTTGACTTGCCTAATGGTTAGGTGAACTTTTCTCCTTTCCGCATTTCTAATCTTTATGGTAGATTTCTATATTCCATAGTATTAATTATTAGTTTGTTACAATTGTTACCTAAAAGTGTACCCTCTCTTTGAGTTATGTTATTAAATTACTATGCAAATAGAATAAGCTTATGCGTGATTGATTTCCATTAAGAAATTAAGTCTATTGAAGAACTTAAGTGTTGAACTTACTTTGAGATAGATAATTATAGAAAGTCTTTCTATGAATTTGTCCTCAGGTATCATAAACTATGATATTTAAGGCATTCTCATTTTATTCTCATTTTAATTCTAAGAAAATAATTTTTTTAATGTATGCCATATGATTAATCTTCTTTTTACAGCAGTGGTGTCTATTTTGTGTATATTTGTTTCAGTTACATGAAGTAATTGAAACCACTTGGTTTGTGTTTGCTGACCAACTTTACTGGTTGGCCACTGCAATAATTTTCAAGCTATTCCCAATAATCAAACTTATTCGATTATTTCATTCTTCCCTACATACCTTTACATGTTTCATAGCCATATTCTTATATTTTAGTAATTTAAGCACAAATACTGTCATGATAATAGTTTTATATT